>CAKKNJ020000003.1:0-100355 GCA_918808275.2 Dolichovespula sylvestris | reverse complement strand
CAACCCAGACGCAACCCAGACGCAACCCAGACGCAACCCAGACGCAACCCAGACGCAACCCAGACGCAACCCAGACGCAACCCAGACGCAACCCAGACGCAACCCAGACGCAACCCAGACGCAACCCAGACGCAACCCAGACGCAACCCAGACGCAACCCAGACGCAACCCAGACGCAACCCAGACGCAACCCAGACGCAACCCAGACGCAACCCAGACGCAACCCAGACGCAACCCAGACGCAACCCAGACGCAACCCAGACGCAACCCAGACGCAACCCAGACGCAACCCAGACGCAACCCAGACGCAACCCAGACGCAACCCAGACGCAACCCAGACGCAACCCAGACGCAACCCAGACGCAACCCAGACGCAACCCAGACGCAACCCAGACGCAACCCAGACGCAACCCAGACGCAACCCAGACGCAACCCAGACGCAACCCAGACGCAACCCAGACGCAACCCAGACGCAACCCAGACGCAACCCAGACGCAACCCAGACGCAACCCAGACGCAACCCAGACGCAACCCAGACGCAACCCAGACGCAACCCAGACGCAACCCAGACGCAACCCAGACGCAACCCAGACGCAACCCAGACGCAACCCAGACGCAACCCAGACGCAACCCAGACGCAACCCAGACGCAACCCAGACGCAACCCAGACGCAACCCAGACGCAACCCAGACGCAACCCAGACGCAACCCAGACGCAACCCAGACGCAACCCAGACGCAACCCAGACGCAACCCAGACGCAACCCAGACGCAACCCAGACGCAACCCAGACGCAACCCAGACGCAACCCAGACGCAACCCAGACGCAACCCAGACGCAACCCAGACGCAACCCAGACGCAACCCAGACGCAACCCAGACGCAACCCAGACGCAACCCAGACGCAACCCAGACGCAACCCAGACGCAACCCAGACGCAACCCAGACGCAACCCAGACGCAACCCAGACGCAACCCAGACGCAACCCAGACGCAACCCAGACGCAACCCAGACGCAGACCCAGACGCAACCCAGACGCAACCCAGACGCAACCCAGACGCAACCCAGACGCAACCCAGACGCAACCCAGACGCAACCCAGACGCAACCCAGACGCAACCCAGACGCAACCCAGACGCAACCCAGACGCAACCCAGACGCAACCCAGACGCAACCCAGACGCAACCCAGACGCAACCCAGACGCAACCCAGACGCAACCCAGACGCAACCCAGACGCAACCCAGACGCAACCCAGACGCAACCCAGACGCAACCCAGACGCAACCCAGACGCAACCCAGACGCAACCCAGACGCAACCCAGACGCAACCCAGACGCAACCCAGACGCAACCCAGACGCAACCCAGACGCAACCCAGACGCAACCCAGACGCAACCCAGACGCAACCCAGACGCAACCCAGACGCAACCCAGACGCAACCCAGACGCAACCCAGACGCAACCCAGACGCAACCCAGACGCAACCCAGACGCAACCCAGACGCAACCCAGACGCAACCCAGACGCAACCCAGACGCAACCCAGACGCAACCCAGACGCAACCCAGACGCAACCCAGACGCAACCCAGACGCAACCCAGACGCAACCCAGACGCAACCCAGACGCAACCCAGACGCAACCCAGACGCAACCCAGACGCAACCCAGACGCAACCCAGACGCAACCCAGACGCAACCCAGACGCAACCCAGACGCAACCCAGACGCAACCCAGACGCAACCCAGACGCAACCCAGACGCAACCCAGACGCAACCCAGACGCAACCCAGACGCAACCCAGACGCAACCCAGACGCAACCCAGACGCAACCCAGACGCAACCCAGACGCAACCCAGACGCAACCCAGACGCAACCCAGACGCAACCCAGACGCAACCCAGACGCAACCCAGACGCAACCCAGACGCAACCCAGACGCAACCCAGACGCAACCCAGACGCAACCCAGACGCAACCCAGACGCAACCCAGACGCAACCCAGACGCAACCCAGACGCAACCCAGACGCAACCCAGACGCAACCCAGACGCAACCCAGACGCAACCCAGACGCAACCCAGACGCAACCCAGACGCAACCCAGACGCAACCCAGACGCAACCCAGACGCAACCCAGACGCAACCCAGACGCAACCCAGACGCAACCCAGACGCAACCCAGACGCAACCCAGACGCAACCCAGACGCAACCCAGACGCAACCCAGACGCAACCCAGACGCAACCCAGACGCAACCCAGACGCAACCCAGACGCAACCCAGACGCAACCCAGACGCAACCCAGACGCAACCCAGACGCAACCCAGACGCAACCCAGACGCAACCCAGACGCAACCCAGACGCAACCCAGACGCAACCCAGACGCAACCCAGACGCAACCCAGACGCAACCCAGACGCAACCCAGACGCAACCCAGACGCAACCCAGACGCAACCCAGACGCAACCCAGACGCAACCCAGACGCAACCCAGACGCAACCCAGACGCAACCCAGACGCAACCCAGACGCAACCCAGACGCAACCCAGACGCAACCCAGACGCAACCCAGACGCAACCCAGACGCAACCCAGACGCAACCCAGACGCAACCCAGACGCAACCCAGACGCAACCCAGACGCAACCCAGACGCAACCCAGACGCAACCCAGACGCAACCCAGACGCAACCCAGACGCAACCCAGACGCAACCCAGACGCAACCCAGACGCAACCCAGACGCAACCCAGACGCAACCCAGACGCAACCCAGACGCAACCCAGACGCAACCCAGACGCAACCCAGACGCAACCCAGACGCAACCCAGACGCAACCCAGACGCAACCCAGACGCAACCCAGACGCAACCCAGACGCAACCCAGACGCAACCCAGACGCAACCCAGACGCAACCCAGACGCAACCCAGACGCAACCCAGACGCAACCCAGACGCAACCCAGACGCAACCCAGACGCAACCCAGACGCAACCCAGACGCAACCCAGACGCAACCCAGACGCAACCCAGACGCAACCCAGACGCAACCCAGACGCAACCCAGACGCAACCCAGACGCAACCCAGACGCAACCCAGACGCAACCCAGACGCAACCCAGACGCAACCCAGACGCAACCCAGACGCAACCCAGACGCAACCCAGACGCAACCCAGACGCAACCCAGACGCAACCCAGACGCAACCCAGACGCAACCCAGACGCAACCCAGACGCAACCCAGACGCAACCCAGACGCAACCCAGACGCAACCCAGACGCAACCCAGACGCAACCCAGACGCAACCCAGACGCAACCCAGACGCAACCCAGACGCAACCCAGACGCAACCCAGACGCAACCCAGACGCAACCCAGACGCAACCCAGACGCAACCCAGACGCAACCCAGACGCAACCCAGACGCAACCCAGACGCAACCCAGACGCAACCCAGACGCAACCCAGACGCAACCCAGACGCAACCCAGACGCAACCCAGACGCAACCCAGACGCAACCCAGACGCAACCCAGACGCAACCCAGACGCAACCCAGACGCAACCCAGACGCAACCCAGACGCAACCCAGACGCAACCCAGACGCAACCCAGACGCAACCCAGACGCAACCCAGACGCAACCCAGACGCAACCCAGACGCAACCCAGACGCAACCCAGACGCAACCCAGACGCAACCCAGACGCAACCCAGACGCAACCCAGACGCAACCCAGACGCAACCCAGACGCAACCCAGACGCAACCCAGACGCAACCCAGACGCAACCCAGACGCAACCCAGACGCAACCCAGACGCAACCCAGACGCAACCCAGACGCAACCCAGACGCAACCCAGACGCAACCCAGACGCAACCCAGACGCAACCCAGACGCAACCCAGACGCAACCCAGACGCAACCCAGACGCAACCCAGACGCAACCCAGACGCAACCCAGACGCAACCCAGACGCAACCCAGACGCAACCCAGACGCAACCCAGACGCAACCCAGACGCAACCCAGACGCAACCCAGACGCAACCCAGACGCAACCCAGACGCAACCCAGACGCAACCCAGACGCAACCCAGACGCAACCCAGACGCAACCCAGACGCAACCCAGACGCAACCCAGACGCAACCCAGACGCAACCCAGACGCAACCCAGACGCAACCCAGACGCAACCCAGACGCAACCCAGACGCAACCCAGACGCAACCCAGACGCAACCCAGACGCAACCCAGACGCAACCCAGACGCAACCCAGACGCAACCCAGACGCAACCCAGACGCAACCCAGACGCAACCCAGACGCAACCCAGACGCAACCCAGACGCAACCCAGACGCAACCCAGACGCAACCCAGACGCAACCCAGACGCAACCCAGACGCAACCCAGACGCAACCCAGACGCAACCCAGACGCAACCCAGACGCAACCCAGACGCAACCCAGACGCAACCCAGACGCAACCCAGACGCAACCCAGACGCAACCCAGACGCAACCCAGACGCAACCCAGACGCAACCCAGACGCAACCCAGACGCAACCCAGACGCAACCCAGACGCAACCCAGACGCAACCCAGACGCAACCCAGACGCAACCCAGACGCAACCCAGACGCAACCCAGACGCAACCCAGACGCAACCCAGACGCAACCCAGACGCAACCCAGACGCAACCCAGACGCAACCCAGACGCAACCCAGACGCAACCCAGACGCAACCCAGACGCAACCCAGACGCAACCCAGACGCAACCCAGACGCAACCCAGACGCAACCCAGACGCAACCCAGACGCAACCCAGACGCAACCCAGACGCAACCCAGACGCAACCCAGACGCAACCCAGACGCAACCCAGACGCAACCCAGACGCAACCCAGACGCAACCCAGACGCAACCCAGACGCAACCCAGACGCAACCCAGACGCAACCCAGACGCAACCCAGACGCAACCCAGACGCAACCCAGACGCAACCCAGACGCAACCCAGACGCAACCCAGACGCAACCCAGACGCAACCCAGACGCAACCCAGACGCAACCCAGACGCAACCCAGACGCAACCCAGACGCAACCCAGACGCAACCCAGACGCAACCCAGACGCAACCCAGACGCAACCCAGACGCAACCCAGACGCAACCCAGACGCAACCCAGACGCAACCCAGACGCAACCCAGACGCAACCCAGACGCAACCCAGACGCAACCCAGACGCAACCCAGACGCAACCCAGACGCAACCCAGACGCAACCCAGACGCAACCCAGACGCAACCCAGACGCAACCCAGACGCAACCCAGACGCAACCCAGACGCAACCCAGACGCAACCCAGACGCAACCCAGACGCAACCCAGACGCAACCCAGACGCAACCCAGACGCAACCCAGACGCAACCCAGACGCAACCCAGACGCAACCCAGACGCAACCCAGACGCAACCCAGACGCAACCCAGACGCAACCCAGACGCAACCCAGACGCAACCCAGACGCAACCCAGACGCAACCCAGACGCAACCCAGACGCAACCCAGACGCAACCCAGACGCAACCCAGACGCAACCCAGACGCAACCCAGACGCAACCCAGACGCAACCCAGACGCAACCCAGACGCAACCCAGACGCAACCCAGACGCAACCCAGACGCAACCCAGACGCAACCCAGACGCAACCCAGACGCAACCCAGACGCAACCCAGACGCAACCCAGACGCAACCCAGACGCAACCCAGACGCAACCCAGACGCAACCCAGACGCAACCCAGACGCAACCCAGACGCAACCCAGACGCAACCCAGACGCAACCCAGACGCAACCCAGACGCAACCCAGACGCAACCCAGACGCAACCCAGACGCAACCCAGACGCAACCCAGACGCAACCCAGACGCAACCCAGACGCAACCCAGACGCAACCCAGACGCAACCCAGACGCAACCCAGACGCAACCCAGACGCAACCCAGACGCAACCCAGACGCAACCCAGACGCAACCCAGACGCAACCCAGACGCAACCCAGACGCAACCCAGACGCAACCCAGACGCAACCCAGACGCAACCCAGACGCAACCCAGACGCAACCCAGACGCAACCCAGACGCAACCCAGACGCAACCCAGACGCAACCCAGACGCAACCCAGACGCAACCCAGACGCAACCCAGACGCAACCCAGACGCAACCCAGACGCAACCCAGACGCAACCCAGACGCAACCCAGACGCAACCCAGACGCAACCCAGACGCAACCCAGACGCAACCCAGACGCAACCCAGACGCAACCCAGACGCAACCCAGACGCAACCCAGACGCAACCCAGACGCAACCCAGACGCAACCCAGACGCAACCCAGACGCAACCCAGACGCAACCCAGACGCAACCCAGACGCAACCCAGACGCAACCCAGACGCAACCCAGACGCAACCCAGACGCAACCCAGACGCAACCCAGACGCAACCCAGACGCAACCCAGACGCAACCCAGACGCAACCCAGACGCAACCCAGACGCAACCCAGACGCAACCCAGACGCAACCCAGACGCAACCCAGACGCAACCCAGACGCAACCCAGACGCAACCCAGACGCAACCCAGACGCAACCCAGACGCAACCCAGACGCAACCCAGACGCAACCCAGACGCAACCCAGACGCAACCCAGACGCAACCCAGACGCAACCCAGACGCAACCCAGACGCAACCCAGACGCAACCCAGACGCAACCCAGACGCAACCCAGACGCAACCCAGACGCAACCCAGACGCAACCCAGACGCAACCCAGACGCAACCCAGACGCAACCCAGACGCAACCCAGACGCAACCCAGACGCAACCCAGACGCAACCCAGACGCAACCCAGACGCAACCCAGACGCAACCCAGACGCAACCCAGACGCAACCCAGACGCAACCCAGACGCAACCCAGACGCAACCCAGACGCAACCCAGACGCAACCCAGACGCAACCCAGACGCAACCCAGACGCAACCCAGACGCAACCCAGACGCAACCCAGACGCAACCCAGACGCAACCCAGACGCAACCCAGACGCAACCCAGACGCAACCCAGACGCAACCCAGACGCAACCCAGACGCAACCCAGACGCAACCCAGACGCAACCCAGACGCAACCCAGACGCAACCCAGACGCAACCCAGACGCAACCCAGACGCAACCCAGACGCAACCCAGACGCAACCCAGACGCAACCCAGACGCAACCCAGACGCAACCCAGACGCAACCCAGACGCAACCCAGACGCAACCCAGACGCAACCCAGACGCAACCCAGACGCAACCCAGACGCAACCCAGACGCAACCCAGACGCAACCCAGACGCAACCCAGACGCAACCCAGACGCAACCCAGACGCAACCCAGACGCAACCCAGACGCAACCCAGACGCAACCCAGACGCAACCCAGACGCAACCCAGACGCAACCCAGACGCAACCCAGACGCAACCCAGACGCAACCCAGACGCAACCCAGACGCAACCCAGACGCAACCCAGACGCAACCCAGACGCAACCCAGACGCAACCCAGACGCAACCCAGACGCAACCCAGACGCAACCCAGACGCAACCCAGACGCAACCCAGACGCAACCCAGACGCAACCCAGACGCAACCCAGACGCAACCCAGACGCAACCCAGACGCAACCCAGACGCAACCCAGACGCAACCCAGACGCAACCCAGACGCAACCCAGACGCAACCCAGACGCAACCCAGACGCAACCCAGACGCAACCCAGACGCAACCCAGACGCAACCCAGACGCAACCCAGACGCAACCCAGACGCAACCCAGACGCAACCCAGACGCAACCCAGACGCAACCCAGACGCAACCCAGACGCAACCCAGACGCAACCCAGACGCAACCCAGACGCAACCCAGACGCAACCCAGACGCAACCCAGACGCAACCCAGACGCAACCCAGACGCAACCCAGACGCAACCCAGACGCAACCCAGACGCAACCCAGACGCAACCCAGACGCAACCCAGACGCAACCCAGACGCAACCCAGACGCAACCCAGACGCAACCCAGACGCAACCCAGACGCAACCCAGACGCAACCCAGACGCAACCCAGACGCAACCCAGACGCAACCCAGACGCAACCCAGACGCAACCCAGACGCAACCCAGACGCAACCCAGACGCAACCCAGACGCAACCCAGACGCAACCCAGACGCAACCCAGACGCAACCCAGACGCAACCCAGACGCAACCCAGACGCAACCCAGACGCAACCCAGACGCAACCCAGACGCAACCCAGACGCAACCCAGACGCAACCCAGACGCAACCCAGACGCAACCCAGACGCAACCCAGACGCAACCCAGACGCAACCCAGACGCAACCCAGACGCAACCCAGACGCAACCCAGACGCAACCCAGACGCAACCCAGACGCAACCCAGACGCAACCCAGACGCAACCCAGACGCAACCCAGACGCAACCCAGACGCAACCCAGACGCAACCCAGACGCAACCCAGACGCAACCCAGACGCAACCCAGACGCAACCCAGACGCAACCCAGACGCAACCCAGACGCAACCCAGACGCAACCCAGACGCAACCCAGACGCAACCCAGACGCAACCCAGACGCAACCCAGACGCAACCCAGACGCAACCCAGACGCAACCCAGACGCAACCCAGACGCAACCCAGACGCAACCCAGACGCAACCCAGACGCAACCCAGACGCAACCCAGACGCAACCCAGACGCAACCCAGACGCAACCCAGACGCAACCCAGACGCAACCCAGACGCAACCCAGACGCAACCCAGACGCAACCCAGACGCAACCCAGACGCAACCCAGACGCAACCCAGACGCAACCCAGACGCAACCCAGACGCAACCCAGACGCAACCCAGACGCAACCCAGACGCAACCCAGACGCAACCCAGACGCAACCCAGACGCAACCCAGACGCAACCCAGACGCAACCCAGACGCAACCCAGACGCAACCCAGACGCAACCCAGACGCAACCCAGACGCAACCCAGACGCAACCCAGACGCAACCCAGACGCAACCCAGACGCAACCCAGACGCAACCCAGACGCAACCCAGACGCAACCCAGACGCAACCCAGACGCAACCCAGACGCAACCCAGACGCAACCCAGACGCAACCCAGACGCAACCCAGACGCAACCCAGACGCAACCCAGACGCAACCCAGACGCAACCCAGACGCAACCCAGACGCAACCCAGACGCAACCCAGACGCAACCCAGACGCAACCCAGACGCAACCCAGACGCAACCCAGACGCAACCCAGACGCAACCCAGACGCAACCCAGACGCAACCCAGACGCAACCCAGACGCAACCCAGACGCAACCCAGACGCAACCCAGACGCAACCCAGACGCAACCCAGACGCAACCCAGACGCAACCCAGACGCAACCCAGACGCAACCCAGACGCAACCCAGACGCAACCCAGACGCAACCCAGACGCAACCCAGACGCAACCCAGACGCAACCCAGACGCAACCCAGACGCAACCCAGACGCAACCCAGACGCAACCCAGACGCAACCCAGACGCAACCCAGACGCAACCCAGACGCAACCCAGACGCAACCCAGACGCAACCCAGACGCAACCCAGACGCAACCCAGACGCAACCCAGACGCAACCCAGACGCAACCCAGACGCAACCCAGACGCAACCCAGACGCAACCCAGACGCAACCCAGACGCAACCCAGACGCAACCCAGACGCAACCCAGACGCAACCCAGACGCAACCCAGACGCAACCCAGACGCAACCCAGACGCAACCCAGACGCAACCCAGACGCAACCCAGACGCAACCCAGACGCAACCCAGACGCAACCCAGACGCAACCCAGACGCAACCCAGACGCAACCCAGACGCAACCCAGACGCAACCCAGACGCAACCCAGACGCAACCCAGACGCAACCCAGACGCAACCCAGACGCAACCCAGACGCAACCCAGACGCAACCCAGACGCAACCCAGACGCAACCCAGACGCAACCCAGACGCAACCCAGACGCAACCCAGACGCAACCCAGACGCAACCCAGACGCAACCCAGACGCAACCCAGACGCAACCCAGACGCAACCCAGACGCAACCCAGACGCAACCCAGACGCAACCCAGACGCAACCCAGACGCAACCCAGACGCAACCCAGACGCAACCCAGACGCAACCCAGACGCAACCCAGACGCAACCCAGACGCAACCCAGACGCAACCCAGACGCAACCCAGACGCAACCCAGACGCAACCCAGACGCAACCCAGACGCAACCCAGACGCAACCCAGACGCAACCCAGACGCAACCCAGACGCAACCCAGACGCAACCCAGACGCAACCCAGACGCAACCCAGACGCAACCCAGACGCAACCCAGACGCAACCCAGACGCAACCCAGACGCAACCCAGACGCAACCCAGACGCAACCCAGACGCAACCCAGACGCAACCCAGACGCAACCCAGACGCAACCCAGACGCAACCCAGACGCAACCCAGACGCAACCCAGACGCAACCCAGACGCAACCCAGACGCAACCCAGACGCAACCCAGACGCAACCCAGACGCAACCCAGACGCAACCCAGACGCAACCCAGACGCAACCCAGACGCAACCCAGACGCAACCCAGACGCAACCCAGACGCAACCCAGACGCAACCCAGACGCAACCCAGACGCAACCCAGACGCAACCCAGACGCAACCCAGACGCAACCCAGACGCAACCCAGACGCAACCCAGACGCAACCCAGACGCAACCCAGACGCAACCCAGACGCAACCCAGACGCAACCCAGACGCAACCCAGACGCAACCCAGACGCAACCCAGACGCAACCCAGACGCAACCCAGACGCAACCCAGACGCAACCCAGACGCAACCCAGACGCAACCCAGACGCAACCCAGACGCAACCCAGACGCAACCCAGACGCAACCCAGACGCAACCCAGACGCAACCCAGACGCAACCCAGACGCAACCCAGACGCAACCCAGACGCAACCCAGACGCAACCCAGACGCAACCCAGACGCAACCCAGACGCAACCCAGACGCAACCCAGACGCAACCCAGACGCAACCCAGACGCAACCCAGACGCAACCCAGACGCAACCCAGACGCAACCCAGACGCAACCCAGACGCAACCCAGACGCAACCCAGACGCAACCCAGACGCAACCCAGACGCAACCCAGACGCAACCCAGACGCAACCCAGACGCAACCCAGACGCAACCCAGACGCAACCCAGACGCAACCCAGACGCAACCCAGACGCAACCCAGACGCAACCCAGACGCAACCCAGACGCAACCCAGACGCAACCCAGACGCAACCCAGACGCAACCCAGACGCAACCCAGACGCAACCCAGACGCAACCCAGACGCAACCCAGACGCAACCCAGACGCAACCCAGACGCAACCCAGACGCAACCCAGACGCAACCCAGACGCAACCCAGACGCAACCCAGACGCAACCCAGACGCAACCCAGACGCAACCCAGACGCAACCCAGACGCAACCCAGACGCAACCCAGACGCAACCCAGACGCAACCCAGACGCAACCCAGACGCAACCCAGACGCAACCCAGACGCAACCCAGACGCAACCCAGACGCAACCCAGACGCAACCCAGACGCAACCCAGACGCAACCCAGACGCAACCCAGACGCAACCCAGACGCAACCCAGACGCAACCCAGACGCAACCCAGACGCAACCCAGACGCAACCCAGACGCAACCCAGACGCAACCCAGACGCAACCCAGACGCAACCCAGACGCAACCCAGACGCAACCCAGACGCAACCCAGACGCAACCCAGACGCAACCCAGACGCAACCCAGACGCAACCCAGACGCAACCCAGACGCAACCCAGACGCAACCCAGACGCAACCCAGACGCAACCCAGACGCAACCCAGACGCAACCCAGACGCAACCCAGACGCAACCCAGACGCAACCCAGACGCAACCCAGACGCAACCCAGACGCAACCCAGACGCAACCCAGACGCAACCCAGACGCAACCCAGACGCAACCCAGACGCAACCCAGACGCAACCCAGACGCAACCCAGACGCAACCCAGACGCAACCCAGACGCAACCCAGACGCAACCCAGACGCAACCCAGACGCAACCCAGACGCAACCCAGACGCAACCCAGACGCAACCCAGACGCAACCCAGACGCAACCCAGACGCAACCCAGACGCAACCCAGACGCAACCCAGACGCAACCCAGACGCAACCCAGACGCAACCCAGACGCAACCCAGACGCAACCCAGACGCAACCCAGACGCAACCCAGACGCAACCCAGACGCAACCCAGACGCAACCCAGACGCAACCCAGACGCAACCCAGACGCAACCCAGACGCAACCCAGACGCAACCCAGACGCAACCCAGACGCAACCCAGACGCAACCCAGACGCAACCCAGACGCAACCCAGACGCAACCCAGACGCAACCCAGACGCAACCCAGACGCAACCCAGACGCAACCCAGACGCAACCCAGACGCAACCCAGACGCAACCCAGACGCAACCCAGACGCAACCCAGACGCAACCCAGACGCAACCCAGACGCAACCCAGACGCAACCCAGACGCAACCCAGACGCAACCCAGACGCAACCCAGACGCAACCCAGACGCAACCCAGACGCAACCCAGACGCAACCCAGACGCAACCCAGACGCAACCCAGACGCAACCCAGACGCAACCCAGACGCAACCCAGACGCAACCCAGACGCAACCCAGACGCAACCCAGACGCAACCCAGACGCAACCCAGACGCAACCCAGACGCAACCCAGACGCAACCCAGACGCAACCCAGACGCAACCCAGACGCAACCCAGACGCAACCCAGACGCAACCCAGACGCAACCCAGACGCAACCCAGACGCAACCCAGACGCAACCCAGACGCAACCCAGACGCAACCCAGACGCAACCCAGACGCAACCCAGACGCAACCCAGACGCAACCCAGACGCAACCCAGACGCAACCCAGACGCAACCCAGACGCAACCCAGACGCAACCCAGACGCAACCCAGACGCAACCCAGACGCAACCCAGACGCAACCCAGACGCAACCCAGACGCAACCCAGACGCAACCCAGACGCAACCCAGACGCAACCCAGACGCAACCCAGACGCAACCCAGACGCAACCCAGACGCAACCCAGACGCAACCCAGACGCAACCCAGACGCAACCCAGACGCAACCCAGACGCAACCCAGACGCAACCCAGACGCAACCCAGACGCAACCCAGACGCAACCCAGACGCAACCCAGACGCAACCCAGACGCAACCCAGACGCAACCCAGACGCAACCCAGACGCAACCCAGACGCAACCCAGACGCAACCCAGACGCAACCCAGACGCAACCCAGACGCAACCCAGACGCAACCCAGACGCAACCCAGACGCAACCCAGACGCAACCCAGACGCAACCCAGACGCAACCCAGACGCAACCCAGACGCAACCCAGACGCAACCCAGACGCAACCCAGACGCAACCCAGACGCAACCCAGACGCAACCCAGACGCAACCCAGACGCAACCCAGACGCAACCCAGACGCAACCCAGACGCAACCCAGACGCAACCCAGACGCAACCCAGACGCAACCCAGACGCAACCCAGACGCAACCCAGACGCAACCCAGACGCAACCCAGACGCAACCTAGACTATAGAAAGACAGTATTACGTACTTGAAAACGTCTCGTTTTTTCTAAGCGTGGGTGAAGTGCTAATTATATTTTACTATATGAAAAAAATGCTGAGTTTCTTAACTTTCAGTTTGGTGACGACCCTAGGGTCATCCCTGCCACAGTAGTGCTAAAGTATAAAAAAATCCATTATTTTTTAATACATGGTGTGAGAAGTACATATCTTTTTGTCAATATTGCGACTTGTTCACACAAGGAGACGATAGAAAGTCATTATTTCGTACTAAAAAACGTCTCTCACAATTGCGTGACTGCTTGAAACCATTTTTTTAGGCGTGGGAGACTTATTATATTTAACTAAATGAAAAAATGCAGAGATTCTGTACTTCTAGTTTAGTGACGACCCTAGGGTCATCCCTGCCACAGTAGTGCTAAAGTATAAAAAAATCCATTATTTTTTAATACATGGTGTGAGAAGTACATATCCTTTTGTCAATATGGCGACTTGTTCACACAAGGAGACGATAGAAAGTCATTATTTCGTACTAAAAAACGTCTCTCACAATTGCGTGACTGCTTGAAACCATTTTTTTAGGCGTGGGAGACTTATTATATTTAACTAAATGAAAAAATGCAGAGATTCTGTACTTCCAGTTTAGTGACGACCCTAGGGTCATCCCTGCCACAGTAGTGCTAAAGTATAAAAAAATCCATTATTTTTTAATACATGGTGTGAGAAGTACATATCTTTTTGTCAATATTGCGATTTGTTCACACAAGGAGACGATAGAAAGTCATTATTTCGAACTAAAAAACGTCTCTGACAATTGCGTGACTGCTTGAAAACATTTTTTTAGGCGTGGGAGACTTATTATATTTAACTAAATGAAAAAATGCAGAGATTCTGTACTTCTAGTTTAGTGACGACCCTAGGGTCATCCCTGCCACGGTAGTGCTAAAGTATAAAAAAATCCATTATTTTTTAATACATGGTGTGAGAAGTACATATTTTTTGTCAATATTGCGATTTGTTCACACAAGGAGACGATAGAAAGTCATTATTTCGTACTAAAAAACGTCTCTCACAATTGCGTGACTGCTTGAAACCATTTTTTTAGGCGTGGGAGACTTATTATATTTAACTAAATGAAAAAATGCAGAGATTCTGTACTTCTAGTTTAGTGACGACCCTAGGGTCATCCCTGCCACGGTAGTGCTAAAGTATAAAAAAATCCATTATTTTTTAATACATGGTGTGAGAAGTACATATTTTTTGTCAATATTGCGATTTGTTCACACAAGGAGACGATAGAAAGTCATTATTTCGTACTAAAAAACGTCTCTGACAATTGCGTGACTGCTTGAAACCATTTTTTTAGGCGTGGGAGACTTATTATATTTAACTAAATGAAAAAATGCAGAGATTCTGTACTTCTAATTAGTGACGACCCTAGGGTCATCCCTGCCACAGTAGTGCTAAAATATAAAAAAATCCATTATTTTTTAATACATGGTGTGAGAAGTACATATCTTTTTGTCAATATTGCGATTTGTTCACACAAGGAGACGATAGAAAGTCATTATTTCGTACTAAAAAACGTCTCTGACAATTGCGTGACTGCTTGAAACCATTTTTTTTAGGCGTGGGAGACTTATTATATTTAACTAAATGAAAAAATGCAGAGATTCTGTACTTCTAATTAGTGACGACCCTAGGGTCATCCTTGCCACAGTAGTGCTAAAGTATAAAAAAATCCATTATTTTTTAATACATGGTGTGAGAAGTACATATCTTTTTGTCAATATTGCGACTTGTTCACACAAGGAGACGATAGAAAGTCATTATTTCGTACTAAAAAACGTCTCTCACAATTGCGTGACTGCTTGAAACCATTTTTTTTAGGCGTGTGAGACTTATTATATTTAACTAAATGAAAAAATGCAGAGATTCTGTACTTCTAGTTTAGTGACGACCCTAGGGTCATCCCTGCCACAGTAGTGCTAAAGTATAAAAAAATCCATTATTTTTTAATACATGGTGTGAGAAGTACATATCTTTTTGTCAATATTGCGATTTGTTCACACAAGGAGACGATAGAAAGTCATTATTTCGAACTAAAAAACGTCTCTCACAATTGCGTGACTGCTTGAAACCATTTTTTTTAGGCGTGCGAGACTTATTATATTTAACTAAATGAAAAAATGCAGAGATTCTGTACTTCTAATTAGTGACGACCCTAGGGTCATCCCTGCCACAGTAGTGCTAAAGTATAAAAAAATCCATTATTTTTTAATACATGGTGTGAGAAGTACATATCTTTTTGTCAATATTGCGATTTGTTCACACAAGGAGACGATAGAAAGTCATTATTTCGTACTAAAAAACGTCTCTCACAATTGCGTGACTGCTTGAAACCATTTTTTTAGGCGTGGGAGACTTATTATATTTAACTAAATGAAAAAATGCAGAGATTCTGTACTTCTAGTTTAGTGACGACCCTAGGGTCATCCCTGCCACGGTAGTGCTAAAGTATAAAAAAATCCATTATTTTTTAATACATGGTGTGAGAAGTACATATTTTTTGTCAATATTGCGATTTGTTCACACAAGGAGACGATAGAAAGTCATTATTTCGTACTAAAAAACGTCTCTGACAATTGCGTGACTGCTTGAAACCATTTTTTTTAGGCGTGGGAGACTTATTATATTTAACTAAATGAAAAAATGCAGAGATTCTGTACTTCTAATTAGTGACGACCCTAGGGTCATCCCTGCCACAGTAGTGCTAAAGTATAAAAAAATCCATTATTTTTTAATACATGGTGTGAGAAGTACATATCTTTTTGTCAATATTGCGACTTGTTCACACAAGGAGACGATAGAAAGTCATTATTTCGTACTAAAAAACGTCTCTCACAATTGCGTGACTGCTTGAAACCATTTTTTTTAGGCGTGTGAGACTTATTATATTTAACTAAATGAAAAAATGCAGAGATTCTGTACTTCTAGTTTAGTGACGACCCTAGGGTCATCCCTGCCACAGTAGTGCTAAAGTATAAAAAAATCCATTATTTTTTAATACATGGTGTGAGAAGTACATATCTTTTTGTCAATATTGCGATTTGTTCACACAAGGAGACGATAGAAAGTCATTATTTCGTACTAAAAAACGTCTCTGACAATTGCGTGACTGCTTGAAACCATTTTTTTTAGGCGTGTGAGACTTATTATATTTAACTAAATGAAAAAATGCAGAGATTCTGTACTTCTAGTTTAGTGACGACCCTAGGGTCATCCCTGCCACAGTAGTGCTAAAGTATAAAAAAATCCATTATTTTTTAATACATGGTGTGAGAAGTACATATCTTTTTGTCAATATTGCGATTTGTTCACACAAGGAGACGATAGAAAGTCATTATTTCGAACTAAAAAACGTCTCTCACAATTGCGTGACTGCTTGAAACCATTTTTTTTAGGCGTGCGAGACTTATTATATTTAACTAAATGAAAAAATGCAGAGATTCTGTACTTCTAATTAGTGACGACCCTAGGGTCATCCCTGCCACAGTAGTGCTAAAGTATAAAAAAATCCATTATTTTTTAATACATGGTGTGAGAAGTACATATCTTTTTGTCAATATTGCGATTTGTTCACACAAGGAGACGATAGAAAGTCATTATTTCGTACTAAAAAACGTCTCTGACAATTGCGTGACTGCTTGAAACCATTTTTTTTAGGCGTGGGAGACTTATTATATTTAACTAAATGAAAAAATGCAGAGATTCTATACTTCTAATTAGTGACGACCCTAGGGTCGTCCCTGCCACAGTAGTGCTAAAGTATAAAAAAATCCATTATTTTTTAATACATGGTGTGAGAAGTACATATCTTTTTGTCAATATTGCGACTTGTTCACACAAGGAGACGATAGAAAGTCATTATTTCGTACTAAAAAACGTCTCTCACAATTGCGTGACTGCTTGAAACCATTTTTTTAGGCGTGGGAGACTTATTATATTTAACTAAATGAAAAAATGCAGAGATTCTGTACTTCTAGTTTAGTGACGACCCTAGGGTCATCCCTGCCACGGTAGTGCTAAAGTATAAAAAAATCCATTATTTTTTAATACATGGTGTGAGAAGTACATATTTTTTGTCAATATTGCGATTTGTTCACACAAGGAGACGATAGAAAGTCATTATTTCGTACTAAAAAAACGTCTCTGACAATTGCGTGACTGCTTGAAACCATTTTTTTTAGGCGTGGGAGACTTATTATATTTAACTAAATGAAAAAATGCAGAGATTCTGTACTTCTAATTAGTGACGACCCTAGGGTCATCCCTGCCACAGTAGTGCTAAAATATAAAAAAATCCATTATTTTTTAATACATGGTGTGAGAAGTACATATCTTTTTGTCAATATTGCGATTTGTTCACACAAGGAGACGATAGAAAGTCATTATTTCGTACTAAAAAACGTCTCTGACAATTGCGTGACTGCTTGAAACCATTTTTTTTAGGCGTGGGAGACTTATTATATTTAACTAAATGAAAAAATGCAGAGATTCTGTACTTCTAATTAGTGACGACCCTAGGGTCATCCCTGCCACAGTAGTGCTAAAGTATAAAAAAATCCATTATTTTTTAATACATGGTGTGAGAAGTACATATCTTTTTGTCAATATTGCGATTTGTTCACACAAGGAGACGATAGAAAGTCATTATTTCGTACTAAAAAACGTCTCCGACAATTGCGTGACTGCTTGAAAACATTTTTTTAGGCGTGGGAGACTTATTATATTTAACTAAATGAAAAAATGCAGAGATTCTGTACTTCTAGTTTAGTGACGACCCTAGGGTCATCCCTGCCACAGTAGTGCTAAAGTATAAAAAAATCCATTATTTTTTAATACATGGTGTGAGAAGTACATATCTTTTTGTCAATATTGCGATTTGTTCACACAAGGAGACGATAGAAAGTCATTATTTCGAACTAAAAAACGTCTCTCACAATTGCGTGACTGCTTGAAACCATTTTTTTTAGGCGTGCGAGACTTATTATATTTAACTAAATGAAAAAATGCAGAGATTCTGTACTTCTAATTAGTGACGACCCTAGGGTCATCCCTGCCACAGTAGTGCTAAAGTATAAAAAAATCCATTATTTTTTAATACATGGTGTGAGAAGTACATATCTTTTTGTCAATATTGCGATTTGTTCACACAAGGAGACGATAGAAAGTCATTATTTCGAACTAAAAAACGTCTCTCACAATTGCGTGACTGCTTGAAACCATTTTTTTTAGGCGTGCGAGACTTATTATATTTAACTAAATGAAAAAATGCAGAGATTCTGTACTTCTAATTAGTGACGACCCTAGGGTCATCCCTGCCACAGTAGTGCTAAAGTATAAAAAAATCCATTATTTTTTAATACATGGTGTGAGAAGTACATATCTTTTTGTCAATATTGCGACTTGTTCACACAAGGAGACGATAGAAAGTCATTATTTCGTACTAAAAAACGTCTCTCACAATTGCGTGACTGCTTGAAACCATTTTTTTTAGGCGTGTGAGACTTATTATATTTAACTAAATGAAAAAATGCAGAGATTCTGTACTTCTAGTTTAGTGACGACCCTAGGGTCATCCCTGCCACAGTAGTGCTAAAGTATAAAAAAATCCATTATTTTTTAATACATGGTGTGAGAAGTACATATCTTTTTGTCAATATTGCGATTTGTTCACACAAGGAGACGATAGAAAGTCATTATTTCGAACTAAAAAACGTCTCTCACAATTGCGTGACTGCTTGAAACCATTTTTTTTAGGCGTGCGAGACTTATTATATTTAACTAAATGAAAAAATGCAGAGATTCTGTACTTCTAATTAGTGACGACCCTAGGGTCATCCCTGCCACAGTAGTGCTAAAGTATAAAAAAATCCATTATTTTTTAATACATGGTGTGAGAAGTACATATCTTTTTGTCAATATTGCGATTTGTTCACACAAGGAGACGATAGAAAGTCATTATTTCGTACTAAAAAACGTCTCTGACAATTGCGTGACTGCTTGAAACCATTTTTTTTAGGCGTGGGAGACTTATTATATTTAACTAAATGAAAAAATGCAGAGATTCTGTACTTCTAATTAGTGACGACCCTAGGGTCATCCCTGCCACAGTAGTGCTAAAGTATAAAAAAATCCATTATTTTTTAATACATGGTGTGAGAAGTACATATCTTTTTGTCAATATTGCGATTTGTTCACACAAGGAGACGATAGAAAGTCATTATTTCGTACTAAAAAACGTCTCCGACAATTGCGTGACTGCTTGAAAACATTTTTTTAGGCGTGGGAGACTTATTATATTTAACTAAATGAAAAAATGCAGAGATTCTGTACTTCTAGTTTAGTGACGACCCTAGGGTCATCCCTGCCACAGTAGTGCTAAAGTATAAAAAAATCCATTATTTTTTAATACATGGTGTGAGAAGTACATATCTTTTTGTCAATATTGCGATTTGTTCACACAAGGAGACGATAGAAAGTCATTATTTCGAACTAAAAAACGTCTCTCACAATTGCGTGACTGCTTGAAACCATTTTTTTTAGGCGTGCGAGACTTATTATATTTAACTAAATGAAAAAATGCAGAGATTCTGTACTTCTAATTAGTGACGACCCTAGGGTCATCCCTGCCACAGTAGTGCTAAAGTATAAAAAAATCCATTATTTTTTAATACATGGTGTGAGAAGTACATATCTTTTTGTCAATATTGCGATTTGTTCACACAAGGAGACGATAGAAAGTCATTATTTCGAACTAAAAAACGTCTCTCACAATTGCGTGACTGCTTGAAACCATTTTTTTTAGGCGTGCGAGACTTATTATATTTAACTAAATGAAAAAATGCAGAGATTCTGTACTTCTAATTAGTGACGACCCTAGGGTCATCCCTGCCACAGTAGTGCTAAAGTATAAAAAAATCCATTATTTTTTAATACATGGTGTGAGAAGTACATATCTTTTTGTCAATATTGCGATTTGTTCACACAAGGAGACGATAGAAAGTCATTATTTCGTACTAAAAAACGTCTCTGACAATTGCGTGACTGCTTGAAACCATTTTTTTTAGGCGTGGGAGACTTATTATATTTAACTAAATGAAAAAATGCAGAGATTCTGTACTTCTAATTAGTGACGACCCTAGGGTCATCCCTGCCACAGTAGTGCTAAAGTATAAAAAAATCCATTATTTTTTAATACATGGTGTGAGAAGTACATATCTTTTTGTCAATATTGCGACTTGTTCACACAAGGAGACGATAGAAAGTCATTATTTCGTACTAAAAAACGTCTCTCACAATTGCGTGACTGCTTGAAACCATTTTTTTTAGGCGTGTGAGACTTATTATATTTAACTAAATGAAAAAATGCAGAGATTCTGTACTTCTAGTTTAGTGACGACCCTAGGGTCATCCCTGCCACAGTAGTGCTAAAGTATAAAAAAATCCATTATTTTTTAATACATGGTGTGAGAAGTACATATCTTTTTGTCAATATTGCGATTTGTTCACACAAGGAGACGATAGAAAGTCATTATTTCGAACTAAAAAACGTCTCTCACAATTGCGTGACTGCTTGAAACCATTTTTTTTAGGCGTGCGAGACTTATTATATTTAACTAAATGAAAAAATGCAGAGATTCTGTACTTCTAATTAGTGACGACCCTAGGGTCATCCCTGCCACAGTAGTGCTAAAGTATAAAAAAATCCATTATTTTTTAATACATGGTGTGAGTAGTACATATCTTTTTGTCAATATTGCGATTTGTTCACACAAGGAGACGATAGAAAGTCATTATTTCGTACTAAAAAACGTCTCTGACAATTGCGTGACTGCTTGAAACCATTTTTTTTAGGCGTGGGAGACTTATTATATTTAACTAAATGAGAAAATGCAGAGATTCTGTACTTCTAATTAGTGACGACCCTAGGGTCATCCCTGCCACAGTAGTGCTAAAGTATAAAAAAATCCATTATTTTTTAATACATGGTGTGAGAAGTACATATCTTTTTGTCAATATTGCGATTTGTTCACACAAGGAGACGATAGAAAGTCATTATTTCGAACTAAAAAACGTCTCTCACAATTGCGTGACTGCTTGAAACCATTTTTTTTAGGCGTGCGAGACTTATTATATTTAACTAAATGAAAAAATGCAGAGATTCTGTACTTCTAATTAGTGACGACCCTAGGGTCATCCCTGCCACAGTAGTGCTAAAGTATAAAAAAATCCATTATTTTTTAATACATGGTGTGAGAAGTACATATCTTTTTGTCAATATTGCGATTTGTTCACACAAGGAGACGATAGAAAGTCATTATTTCGTACTAAAAAACGTCTCTGACAATTGCGTGACTGCTTGAAACCATTTTTTTTAGGCGTGGGAGACTTATTATATTTAACTAAATGAAAAAATGCAGAGATTCTGTACTTCTAATTAGTGACGACCCTAGGGTCATCCCTGCCACAGTAGTGCTAAAGTATAAAAAAATCCATTATTTTTTAATACATGGTGTGAGAAGTACATATCTTTTTGTCAATATTGCGATTTGTTCACACAAGGAGACGATAGAAAGTCATTATTTCGTACTAAAAAACGTCTCTCACAATTGCGTGACTGCTTGAAACCATTTTTTTTAGGCGTGGGAGACTTATTATATTTAACTAAATGAAAAAATGCAGAGATTCTGTACTTCTAATTAGTGACGACCCTAGGGTCATCCCTGCCACAGTAGTGCTAAAGTATAAAAAAATCCATTATTTTTTAATACATGGTGTGAGAAGTACATATCTTTTTGTCAATATTGCGACTTGTTCACACAAGGAGACGATAGAAAGTCATTATTTCGTACTAAAAAACGTCTCTCACAATTGCGTGACTGCTTGAAACCATTTTTTTAGGCGTGGGAGACTTATTATATTTAACTAAATGAAAAAATGCAGAGATTCTGTACTTCTAGTTTAGTGACGACCCTAGGGTCATCCCTGCCACGGTAGTGCTAAAGTATAAAAAAATCCATTATTTTTTAATACATGGTGTGAGAAGTACATATTTTTTGTCAATATTGCGATTTGTTCACACAAGGAGACGATAGAAAGTCATTATTTCGTACTAAAAAAACGTCTCTGACAATTGCGTGACTGCTTGAAACCATTTTTTTAGGCGTGGGAGACTTATTATATTTAACTAAATGAAAAAATGCAGAGATTCTGTACTTCTAGTTTAGTGACGACCCTAGGGTCATCCCTGCCACAGTAGTGCTAAAGTATAAAAAAATCCATTATTTTTTAATACATGGTGTGAGAAGTACATATCTTTTTGTCAATATTGCGATTTGTTCACACAAGGAGACGATAGAAAGTCATTATTTCGAACTAAAAAACGTCTCTCACAATTGCGTGACTGCTTGAAACCATTTTTTTTAGGCGTGCGAGACTTATTATATTTAACTAAATGAAAAAATGCAGAGATTCTGTACTTCTAATTAGTGACGACCCTAGGGTCATCCCTGCCACAGTAGTGCTAAAGTATAAAAAAATCCATTATTTTTTAATACATGGTGTGAGAAGTACATATCTTTTTGTCAATATTGCGATTTGTTCACACAAGGAGACGATAGAAAGTCATTATTTCGTACTAAAAAACGTCTCTGACAATTGCGTGACTGCTTGAAACCATTTTTTTTAGGCGTGGGAGACTTATTATATTTAACTAAATGAAAAAATGCAGAGATTCTGTACTTCTAATTAGTGACGACCCTAGGGTCATCCCTGCCACAGTAGTGCTAAAGTATAAAAAAATCCATTATTTTTTAATACATGGTGTGAGAAGTACATATCTTTTTGTCAATATTGCGATTTGTTCACACAAGGAGACGATAGAAAGTCATTATTTCGAACTAAAAAACGTCTCTCACAATTGCGTGACTGCTTGAAACCATTTTTTTTAGGCGTGCGAGACTTATTATATTTAACTAAATGAAAAAATGCAGAGATTCTGTACTTCTAATTAGTGACGACCCTAGGGTCATCCCTGCCACAGTAGTGCTAAAGTATAAAAAAATCCATTATTTTTTAATACATGGTGTGAGAAGTACATATCTTTTTGTCAATATTGCGATTTGTTCACACAAGGAGACGATAGAAAGTCATTATTTCGTACTAAAAAACGTCTCTGACAATTGCGTGACTGCTTGAAACCATTTTTTTTAGGCGTGGGAGACTTATTATATTTAACTAAATGAAAAAATGCAGAGATTCTGTACTTCTAATTAGTGACGACCCTAGGGTCATCCCTGCCACAGTAGTGCTAAAATATAAAAAAATCCATTATTTTTTAATACATGGTGTGAGAAGTACATATCTTTTTGTCAATATTGCGATTTGTTCACACAAGGAGACGATAGAAAGTCATTATTTCGTACTAAAAAACGTCTCTGACAATTGCGTGACTGCTTGAAACCATTTTTTTTAGGCGTGGGAGACTTATTATATTTAACTAAATGAAAAAATGCAGAGATTCTGTACTTCTAGTTTAGTGACGACCCTAGGGTCATCCCTGCCACGGTAGTGCTAAAGTATAAAAAAATCCATTATTTTTTAATACATGGTGTGAGAAGTACATATTTTTTGTCAATATTGCGATTTGTTCACACAAGGAGACGATAGAAAGTCATTATTTCGTACTAAAAAAACGTCTCTGACAATTGCGTGACTGCTTGAAACCATTTTTTTAGGCGTGGGAGACTTATTATATTTAACTAAATGAAAAAATGCAGAGATTCTGTACTTCTAGTTTAGTGACGACCCTAGGGTCATCCCTGCCACAGTAGTGCTAAAGTATAAAAAAATCCATTATTTTTTAATACATGGTGTGAGAAGTACATATCTTTTTGTCAATATTGCGATTTGTTCACACAAGGAGACGATAGAAAGTCATTATTTCGAACTAAAAAACGTCTCTCACAATTGCGTGACTGCTTGAAACCATTTTTTTTAGGCGTGCGAGACTTATTATATTTAACTAAATGAAAAAATGCAGAGATTCTGTACTTCTAATTAGTGACGACCCTAGGGTCATCCCTGCCACAGTAGTGCTAAAGTATAAAAAAATCCATTATTTTTTAATACATGGTGTGAGAAGTACATATCTTTTTGTCAATATTGCGATTTGTTCACACAAGGAGACGATAGAAAGTCATTATTTCGTACTAAAAAAACGTCTCTGACAATTGCGTGACTGCTTGAAACCATTTTTTTTAGGCGTGGGAGACTTATTATATTTAACTAAATGAAAAAATGCAGAGATTCTGTACTTCTAATTAGTGACGACCCTAGGGTCATCCCTGCCACAGTAGTGCTAAAGTATAAAAAAATCCATTATTTTTTAATACATGGTGTGAGAAGTACATATCTTTTTGTCAATATTGCGATTTGTTCACACAAGGAGACGATAGAAAGTCATTATTTGGTACTAAAAAACGTCTCCGACAATTGCGTGACTGCTTGAAAACATTTTTTTAGGCGTGGGAGACTTATTATATTTAACTAAATGAAAAAATGCAGAGATTCTGTACTTCTAGTTTAGTGACGACCCTAGGGTCATCCCTGCCACAGTAGTGCTAAAGTATAAAAAAATCCATTATTTTTTAATACATGGTGTGAGAAGTACATATCTTTTTGTCAATATTGCGATTTGTTCACACAAGGAGACGATAGAAAGTCATTATTTCGAACTAAAAAACGTCTCTCACAATTGCGTGACTGCTTGAAACCATTTTTTTTAGGCGTGCGAGACTTATTATATTTAACTAAATGAAAAAATGCAGAGATTCTGTACTTCTAATTAGTGACGACCCTAGGGTCATCCCTGCCACAGTAGTGCTAAAGTATAAAAAAATCCATTATTTTTTAATACATGGTGTGAGAAGTACATATCTTTTTGTCAATATTGCGATTTGTTCACACAAGGAGACGATAGAAAGTCATTATTTCGAACTAAAAAACGTCTCTCACAATTGCGTGACTGCTTGAAACCATTTTTTTTAGGCGTGCGAGACTTATTATATTTAACTAAATGAAAAAATGCAGAGATTCTGTACTTCTAATTAGTGACGACCCTAGGGTCATCCCTGCCACAGTAGTGCTAAAGTATAAAAAAATCCATTATTTTTTAATACATGGTGTGAGAAGTACATATCTTTTTGTCAATATTGCGATTTGTTCACACAAGGAGACGATAGAAAGTCATTATTTCGTACTAAAAAACGTCTCTGACAATTGCGTGACTGCTTGAAACCATTTTTTTTAGGCGTGGGAGACTTATTATATTTAACTAAATGAAAAAATGCAGAGATTCTGTACTTCTAATTAGTGACGACCCTAGGGTCATCCCTGCCACAGTAGTGCTAAAGTATAAAAAAATCCATTATTTTTTAATACATGGTGTGAGAAGTACATATCTTTTTGTCAATATTGCGACTTGTTCACACAAGGAGACGATAGAAAGTCATTATTTCGTACTAAAAAACGTCTCTCACAATTGCGTGACTGCTTGAAACCATTTTTTTTAGGCGTGTGAGACTTATTATATTTAACTAAATGAAAAAATGCAGAGATTCTGTACTTCTAGTTTAGTGACGACCCTAGGGTCATCCCTGCCACAGTAGTGCTAAAGTATAAAAAAATCCATTATTTTTTAATACATGGTGTGAGAAGTACATATCTTTTTGTCAATATTGCGATTTGTTCACACAAGGAGACGATAGAAAGTCATTATTTCGAACTAAAAAACGTCTCTCACAATTGCGTGACTGCTTGAAACCATTTTTTTTAGGCGTGCGAGACTTATTATATTTAACTAAATGAAAAAATGCAGAGATTCTGTACTTCTAATTAGTGACGACCCTAGGGTCATCCCTGCCACAGTAGTGCTAAAGTATAAAAAAATCCATTATTTTTTAATACATGGTGTGAGTAGTACATATCTTTTTGTCAATATTGCGATTTGTTCACACAAGGAGACGATAGAAAGTCATTATTTCGTACTAAAAAACGTCTCTGACAATTGCGTGACTGCTTGAAACCATTTTTTTTAGGCGTGGGAGACTTATTATATTTAACTAAATGAGAAAATGCAGAGATTCTGTACTTCTAATTAGTGACGACCCTAGGGTCATCCCTGCCACAGTAGTGCTAAAGTATAAAAAAATCCATTATTTTTTAATACATGGTGTGAGAAGTACATATCTTTTTGTCAATATTGCGATTTGTTCACACAAGGAGACGATAGAAAGTCATTATTTCGAACTAAAAAACGTCTCTCACAATTGCGTGACTGCTTGAAACCATTTTTTTTAGGCGTGCGAGACTTATTATATTTAACTAAATGAAAAAATGCAGAGATTCTGTACTTCTAATTAGTGACGACCCTAGGGTCATCCCTGCCACAGTAGTGCTAAAGTATAAAAAAATCCATTATTTTTTAATACATGGTGTGAGAAGTACATATCTTTTTGTCAATATTGCGATTTGTTCACACAAGGAGACGATAGAAAGTCATTATTTCGTACTAAAAAACGTCTCTGACAATTGCGTGACTGCTTGAAACCATTTTTTTTAGGCGTGGGAGACTTATTATATTTAACTAAATGAAAAAATGCAGAGATTCTGTACTTCTAATTAGTGACGACCCTAGGGTCATCCCTGCCACAGTAGTGCTAAAGTATAAAAAAATCCATTATTTTTTAATACATGGTGTGAGAAGTACATATCTTTTTGTCAATATTGCGATTTGTTCACACAAGGAGACGATAGAAAGTCATTATTTCGTACTAAAAAACGTCTCTGACAATTGCGTGACTGCTTGAAACCATTTTTTTTAGGCGTGGGAGACTTATTATATTTAACTAAATGAAAAAATGCAGAGATTCTGTACTTCTAATTAGTGACGACCCTAGGGTCATCCCTGCCACAGTAGTGCTAAAGTATAAAAAAATCCATTATTTTTTAATACATGGTGTGAGAAGTACATATCTTTTTGTCAATATTGCGACTTGTTCACACAAGGAGACGATAGAAAGTCATTATTTCGTACTAAAAAACGTCTCTCACAATTGCGTGACTGCTTGAAACCATTTTTTTAGGCGTGGGAGACTTATTATATTTAACTAAATGAAAAAATGCAGAGATTCTGTACTTCTAGTTTAGTGACGACCCTAGGGTCATCCCTGCCACGGTAGTGCTAAAGTATAAAAAAATCCATTATTTTTTAATACATGGTGTGAGAAGTACATATTTTTTGTCAATATTGCGATTTGTTCACACAAGGAGACGATAGAAAGTCATTATTTCGTACTAAAAAAACGTCTCTGACAATTGCGTGACTGCTTGAAACCATTTTTTTAGGCGTGGGAGACTTATTATATTTAACTAAATGAAAAAATGCAGAGATTCTGTACTTCTAGTTTAGTGACGACCCTAGGGTCATCCCTGCCACAGTAGTGCTAAAGTATAAAAAAATCCATTATTTTTTAATACATGGTGTGAGAAGTACATATCTTTTTGTCAATATTGCGATTTGTTCACACAAGGAGACGATAGAAAGTCATTATTTCGAACTAAAAAACGTCTCTCACAATTGCGTGACTGCTTGAAACCATTTTTTTTAGGCGTGCGAGACTTATTATATTTAACTAAATGAAAAAATGCAGAGATTCTGTACTTCTAATTAGTGACGACCCTAGGGTCATCCCTGCCACAGTAGTGCTAAAGTATAAAAAAATCCATTATTTTTTAATACATGGTGTGAGAAGTACATATCTTTTTGTCAATATTGCGATTTGTTCACACAAGGAGACGATAGAAAGTCATTATTTCGTACTAAAAAACGTCTCTGACAATTGCGTGACTGCTTGAAACCATTTTTTTTAGGCGTGGGAGACTTATTATATTTAACTAAATGAAAAAATGCAGAGATTCTGTACTTCTAATTAGTGACGACCCTAGGGTCATCCCTGCCACAGTAGTGCTAAAATATAAAAAAATCCATTATTTTTTAATACATGGTGTGAGAAGTACATATCTTTTTGTCAATATTGCGATTTGTTCACACAAGGAGACGATAGAAAGTCATTATTTCGTACTAAAAAACGTCTCTGACAATTGCGTGACTGCTTGAAACCATTTTTTTTAGGCGTGGGAGACTTATTATATTTAACTAAATGAAAAAATGCAGAGATTCTGTACTTCTAGTTTAGTGACGACCCTAGGGTCATCCCTGCCACGGTAGTGCTAAAGTATAAAAAAATCCATTATTTTTTAATACATGGTGTGAGAAGTACATATTTTTTGTCAATATTGCGATTTGTTCACACAAGGAGACGATAGAAAGTCATTATTTCGTACTAAAAAAACGTCTCTGACAATTGCGTGACTGCTTGAAACCATTTTTTTAGGCGTGGGAGACTTATTATATTTAACTAAATGAAAAAATGCAGAGATTCTGTACTTCTAGTTTAGTGACGACCCTAGGGTCATCCCTGCCACAGTAGTGCTAAAGTATAAAAAAATCCATTATTTTTTAATACATGGTGTGAGAAGTACATATCTTTTTGTCAATATTGCGATTTGTTCACACAAGGAGACGATAGAAAGTCATTATTTCGAACTAAAAAACGTCTCTCACAATTGCGTGACTGCTTGAAACCATTTTTTTTAGGCGTGCGAGACTTATTATATTTAACTAAATGAAAAAATGCAGAGATTCTGTACTTCTAATTAGTGACGACCCTAGGGTCATCCCTGCCACAGTAGTGCTAAAGTATAAAAAAATCCATTATTTTTTAATACATGGTGTGAGAAGTACATATCTTTTTGTCAATATTGCGATTTGTTCACACAAGGAGACGATAGAAAGTCATTATTTCGTACTAAAAAAACGTCTCTGACAATTGCGTGACTGCTTGAAACCATTTTTTTTAGGCGTGGGAGACTTATTATATTTAACTAAATGAAAAAATGCAGAGATTCTGTACTTCTAATTAGTGACGACCCTAGGGTCATCCCTGCCACAGTAGTGCTAAAATATAAAAAAATCCATTATTTTTTAATACATGGTGTGAGAAGTACATATCTTTTTGTCAATATTGCGATTTGTTCACACAAGGAGACGATAGAAAGTCATTATTTCGTACTAAAAAACGTCTCTGACAATTGCGTGACTGCTTGAAACCATTTTTTTTAGGCGTGGGAGACTTATTATATTTAACTAAATGAAAAAATGCAGAGATTCTGTACTTCTAATTAGTGACGACCCTAGGGTCATCCCTGCCACAGTAGTGCTAAAGTATAAAAAAATCCATTATTTTTTAATACATGGTGTGAGAAGTACATATCTTTTTGTCAATATTGCGATTTGTTCACACAAGGAGACGATAGAAAGTCATTATTTCGTACTAAAAAACGTCTCCGACAATTGCGTGACTGCTTGAAAACATTTTTTTAGGCGTGGGAGACTTATTATATTTAACTAAATGAAAAAATGCAGAGATTCTGTACTTCTAGTTTAGTGACGACCCTAGGGTCATCCCTGCCACAGTAGTGCTAAAGTATAAAAAAATCCATTATTTTTTAATACATGGTGTGAGAAGTACATATCTTTTTGTCAATATTGCGATTTGTTCACACAAGGAGACGATAGAAAGTCATTATTTCGAACTAAAAAACGTCTCTCACAATTGCGTGACTGCTTGAAACCATTTTTTTTAGGCGTGCGAGACTTATTATATTTAACTAAATGAAAAAATGCAGAGATTCTGTACTTCTAATTAGTGACGACCCTAGGGTCATCCCTGCCACAGTAGTGCTAAAGTATAAAAAAATCCATTATTTTTTAATACATGGTGTGAGAAGTACATATCTTTTTGTCAATATTGCGATTTGTTCACACAAGGAGACGATAGAAAGTCATTATTTCGTACTAAAAAACGTCTCTGACAATTGCGTGACTGCTTGAAACCATTTTTTTTAGGCGTGGGAGACTTATTATATTTAACTAAATGAAAAAATGCAGAGATTCTGTACTTCTAATTAGTGACGACCCTAGGGTCATCCCTGCCACAGTAGTGCTAAAGTATAAAAAAATCCATTATTTTTTAATACATGGTGTGAGAAGTACATATCTTTTTGTCAATATTGCGATTTGTTCACACAAGGAGACGATAGAAAGTCATTATTTCGTACTAAAAAACGTCTCCGACAATTGCGTGACTGCTTGAAAACATTTTTTTAGGCGTGGGAGACTTATTATATTTAACTAAATGAAAAAATGCAGAGATTCTGTACTTCTAGTTTAGTGACGACCCTAGGGTCATCCCTGCCACAGTAGTGCTAAAGTATAAAAAAATCCATTATTTTTTAATACATGGTGTGAGAAGTACATATCTTTTTGTCAATATTGCGATTTGTTCACACAAGGAGACGATAGAAAGTCATTATTTCGTACTAAAAAACGTCTCTCACAATTGCGTGACTGCTTGAAACCATTTTTTTTAGGCGTGCGAGACTTATTATATTTAACTAAATGAAAAAATGCAGAGATTCTGTACTTCTAATTAGTGACGACCCTAGGGTCATCCCTGCCACAGTAGTGCTAAAGTATAAAAAAATCCATTATTTTTTAATACATGGTGTGAGAAGTACATATCTTTTTGTCAATATTGCGATTTGTTCACACAAGGAGACGATAGAAAGTCATTATTTCGAACTAAAAAACGTCTCTCACAATTGCGTGACTGCTTGAAACCATTTTTTTTAGGCGTGCGAGACTTATTATATTTAACTAAATGAAAAAATGCAGAGATTCTGTACTTCTAATTAGTGACGACCCTAGGGTCATCCCTGCCACAGTAGTGCTAAAGTATAAAAAAATCCATTATTTTTTAATACATGGTGTGAGAAGTACATATCTTTTTGTCAATATTGCGATTTGTTCACACAAGGAGACGATAGAAAGTCATTATTTCGTACTAAAAAACGTCTCTGACAATTGCGTGACTGCTTGAAACCATTTTTTTTAGGCGTGGGAGACTTATTATATTTAACTAAATGAAAAAATGCAGAGATTCTGTACTTCTAATTAGTGACGACCCTAGGGTCATCCCTGCCACAGTAGTGCTAAAGTATAAAAAAATCCATTATTTTTTAATACATGGTGTGAGAAGTACATATCTTTTTGTCAATATTGCGACTTGTTCACACAAGGAGACGATAGAAAGTCATTATTTCGTACTAAAAAACGTCTCTCACAATTGCGTGACTGCTTGAAACCATTTTTTTTAGGCGTGTGAGACTTATTATATTTAACTAAATGAAAAAATGCAGAGATTCTGTACTTCTAGTTTAGTGACGACCCTAGGGTCATCCCTGCCACAGTAGTGCTAAAGTATAAAAAAATCCATTATTTTTTAATACATGGTGTGAGAAGTACATATCTTTTTGTCAATATTGCGATTTGTTCACACAAGGAGACGATAGAAAGTCATTATTTCGAACTAAAAAACGTCTCTCACAATTGCGTGACTGCTTGAAACCATTTTTTTTAGGCGTGCGAGACTTATTATATTTAACTAAATGAAAAAATGCAGAGATTCTGTACTTCTAATTAGTGACGACCCTAGGGTCATCCCTGCCACAGTAGTGCTAAAGTATAAAAAAATCCATTATTTTTTAATACATGGTGTGAGTAGTACATATCTTTTTGTCAATATTGCGATTTGTTCACACAAGGAGACGATAGAAAGTCATTATTTCGTACTAAAAAACGTCTCTGACAATTGCGTGACTGCTTGAAACCATTTTTTTTAGGCGTGGGAGACTTATTATATTTAACTAAATGAAAAAATGCAGAGATTCTGTACTTCTAATTAGTGACGACCCTAGGGTCATCCCTGCCACAGTAGTGCTAAAGTATAAAAAAATCCATTATTTTTTAATACATGGTGTGAGAAGTACATATTTTTTGTCAATATTGCGATTTGTTCACACAAGGAGACGATAGAAAGTCATTATTTCGTACTAAAAAAACGTCTCTGACAATTGCGTGACTGCTTGAAACCATTTTTTTAGGCGTGGGAGACTTATTATATTTAACTAAATGAAAAAATGCAGAGATTCTGTACTTCTAGTTTAGTGACGACCCTAGGGTCATCCCTGCCACAGTAGTGCTAAAGTATAAAAAAATCCATTATTTTTTAATACATGGTGTGAGAAGTACATATCTTTTTGTCAATATTGCGATTTGTTCACACAAGGAGACGATAGAAAGTCATTATTTCGAACTAAAAAACGTCTCTCACAATTGCGTGACTGCTTGAAACCATTTTTTTTAGGCGTGCGAGACTTATTATATTTAACTAAATGAAAAAATGCAGAGATTCTGTACTTCTAGTTTAGTGACGACCCTAGGGTCATCCCTGCCACAGTAGTGCTAAAGTATAAAAAAATCCATTATTTTTTAATACATGGTGTGAGAAGTACATATCTTTTTGTCAATATTGCGATTTGTTCACACAAGGAGACGATAGAAAGTCATTATTTCGTACTAAAAAACGTCTCTGACAATTGCGTGACTGCTTGAAACCATTTTTTTTAGGCGTGGGAGACTTATTATATTTAACTAAATGAAAAAATGCAGAGATTCTGTACTTCTAATTAGTGACGACCCTAGGGTCATCCCTGCCACAGTAGTGCTAAAGTATAAAAAAATCCATTATTTTTTAATACATGGTGTGAGAAGTACATATCTTTTTGTCAATATTGCGATTTGTTCACACAAGGAGACGATAGAAAGTCATTATTTCGTACTAAAAAACGTCTCTGACAATTGCGTGACTGCTTGAAACCATTTTTTTTAGGCGTGGGAGACTTATTATATTTAACTAAATGAAAAAATGCAGAGATTCTGTACTTCTAATTAGTGACGACCCTAGGGTCATCCCTGCCACAGTAGTGCTAAAGTATAAAAAAATCCATTATTTTTTAATACATGGTGTGAGAAGTACATATCTTTTTGTCAATATTGCGATTTGTTCACACAAGGAGACGATAGAAAGTCATTATTTCGTACTAAAAAACGTCTCTGACAATTGCGTGACTGCTTGAAACTATTTTTTTTAGGCGTGGGAGACTTATTATATTTAACTAAATGAAAAAATGCAGAGATTCTGTACTTCTAATTAGTGACGACCCTAGGGTCATCCCTGCCACAGTAGTGCTAAAATATAAAAAAATCCATTATTTTTTAATACATGGTGTGAGAAGTACATATCTTTTTGTCAATATTGCGATTTGTTCACACAAGGAGACGATAGAAAGTCATTATTTCGTACTAAAAAACGTCTCTGACAATCGCGTGACTGCTTGAAACCATTTTTTTTAGGCGTGGGAGACTTATTATATTTAACTAAATGAAAAAATGCAGAGATTCTGTACTTCTAATTAGTGACGACCCTAGGGTCATCCCTGCCACAGTAGTGCTAAAGTATAAAAAAATCCATTATTTTTTAATACATGGTGTGAGAAGTACATATCTTTTTGTCAATATTGCGACTTGTTCACACAAGGAGACGATAGAAAGTCATTATTTCGTACTAAAAAACGTCTCTCACAATTGCGTGACTGCTTGAAACCATTTTTTTTAGGCGTGTGAGACTTATTATATTTAACTAAATGAAAAAATGCAGAGATTCTGTACTTCTAGTTTAGTGACGACCCTAGGGTCATCCCTGCCACAGTAGTGCTAAAGTATAAAAAAATCCATTATTTTTTAATACATGGTGTGAGAAGTACATATCTTTTTGTCAATATTGCGATTTGTTCACACAAGGAGACGATAGAAAGTCATTATTTCGAACTAAAAAACGTCTCTCACAATTGCGTGACTGCTTGAAACCATTTTTTTTAGGCGTGCGAGACTTATTATATTTAACTAAATGAAAAAATGCAGAGATTCTGTACTTCTAATTAGTGACGACCCTAGGGTCATCCCTGCCACAGTAGTGCTAAAGTATAAAAAAATCCATTATTTTTTAATACATGGTGTGAGAAGTACATATCTTTTTGTCAATATTGCGATTTGTTCACACAAGGAGACGATAGAAAGTCATTATTTCGTACTAAAAAACGTCTCTGACAATTGCGTGACTGCTTGAAACCATTTTTTTTAGGCGTGGGAGACTTATTATATTTAACTAAATGAAAAAATGCAGAGATTCTGTACTTCTAATTAGTGACGACCCTAGGGTCATCCCTGCCACAGTAGTGCTAAAATATAAAAAAATCCATTATTTTTTAATACATGGTGTGAGAAGTACATATCTTTTTGTCAATATTGCGACTTGTTCACACAAGGAGACGATAGAAAGTCATTATTTCGTACTAAAAAACGTCTCTCACAATTGCGTGACTGCTTGAAACCATTTTTTTTAGGCGTGTGAGACTTATCATATTTAACTAAATGAAAAAATGCAGAGATTCTGTACTTCTAGTTTAGTGACGACCCTAGGGTCATCCCTGCCACAGTAGTGCTAAAGTATAAAAAAATCCATTATTTTTTAATACATGGTGTGAGAAGTACATATCTTTTTGTCAATATTGCGACTTGTTCACACAAGGAGACGATAGAAAGTCATTATTTCGTACTAAAAAACGTCTCTCACAATTGCGTGACTGCTTGAAACCATTTTTTTAGGCGTGGGAGACTTATTATATTTAACTAAATGAAAAAATGCAGAGATTCTGTACTTCTAGTTTAGTGACGACCCTAGGGTCATCCCTGCCACGGTAGTGCTAAAGTATAAAAAAATCCATTATTTTTTAATACATGGTGTGAGAAGTACATATTTTTTGTCAATATTGCGATTTGTTCACACAAGGAGACGATAGAAAGTCATTATTTCGTACTAAAAAACGTCTCTGACAATTGCGTGACTGCTTGAAACCATTTTTTTTAGGCGTGTGAGACTTATTATATTTAACTAAATGAAAAAATGCAGAGATTCTGTACTTCTAATTAGTGACGACCCTAGGGTCATCCCTGCCACAGTAGTGCTAAAATATAAAAAAATCCATTATTTTTTAATACATGGTGTGAGAAGTACATATCTTTTTGTCAATATTGCGATTTGTTCACACAAGGAGACGATAGAAAGTCATTATTTCGTACTAAAAAACGTCTCTGACAATTGCGTGACTGCTTGAAACCATTTTTTTTAGGCGTGGGAGACTTATTATATTTAACTAAATGAAAAAATGCAGAGATTCTGTACTTCTAATTAGTGACGACCCTAGGGTCATCCCTGCCACAGTAGTGCTAAAGTATAAAAAAATCCATTATTTTTTAATACATGGTGTGAGAAGTACATATCTTTTTGTCAATATTGCGACTTGTTCACACAAGGAGACGATAGAAAGTCATTATTTCGTACTAAAAAACGTCTCTCACAATTGCGTGACTGCTTGAAACCATTTTTTTTAGGCGTGTGAGACTTATTATATTTAACTAAATGAAAAAATGCAGAGATTCTGTACTTCTAGTTTAGTGACGACTCTAGGGTCATCCCTGCCACAGTAGTGCTAAAGTATAAAAAAATCCATTATTTTTTAATACATGGTGTGAGAAGTACATATCTTTTTGTCAATATTGCGATTTGTTCACACAAGGAGACGATAGAAAGTCATTATTTCGTACTAAAAAACGTCTCCGACAATTGCGTGACTGCTTGAAACCATTTTTTTTAGGCGTGGGAGACTTATTATATTTAACTAAATGAAAAAATGCAGAGATTCTGTACTTCTAGTTTAGTGACGACCCTAGGGTCATCCCTGCCACAGTAGTGCTAAAGTATAAAAAAATCCATTATTATTTAATACATGGTGTGAGAAGTACATATCTTTTTGTCAATATTGCGACTTGTTCACACAAGGAGACGATAGAAAGTCATTATTTCGTACTAAAAAACGTCTCTCACAATTGCGTGACTGCTTGAAACCATTTTTTTTAGGCGTGGGAGACTTATTATATTTAACTAAATGAAAAAATGCAGAGATTCTGTACTTCTAATTAGTGACGACCCTAGGGTCATCCCTGCCACAGTAGTGCTAAAGTATAAAAAAATCCATTATTTTTTAATACATGGTGTGAGAAGTACATATCTTTTTGTCAATATTGCGACTTGTTCACACAAGGAGACGATAGAAAGTCATTATTTCGTACTAAAAAACGTCTCTCACAATTGCGTGACTGCTTGAAACCATTTTTTTAGGCGTGGGAGACTTATTATATTTAACTAAATGAAAAAATGCAGAGATTCTGTACTTCTAGTTTAGTGACGACCCTAGGGTCATCCCTGCCACGGTAGTGCTAAAGTATAAAAAAATCCATTATTTTTTAATACATGGTGTGAGAAGTACATATTTTTTGTCAATATTGCGATTTGTTCACACAAGGAGACGATAGAAAGTCATTATTTCGTACTAAAAAACGTCTCTGACAATTGCGTGACTGCTTGAAACCATTTTTTTTAGGCGTGGGAGACTTATTATATTTAACTAAATGAAAAAATGCAGAGATTCTGTACTTCTAATTAGTGACGACCCTAGGGTCATCCCTGCCACAGTAGTGCTAAAATATAAAAAAATCCATTATTTTTTAATACATGGTGTGAGAAGTACATATCTTTTTGTCAATATTGCGATTTGTTCACACAAGGAGACGATAGAAAGTCATTATTTCGTACTAAAAAACGTCTCTGACAATTGCGTGACTGCTTGAAACCATTTTTTTTAGGCGTGGGAGACTTATTATATTTAACTAAATGAAAAAATGCAGAGATTCTGTACTTCTAATTAGTGACGACCCTAGGGTCATCCCTGCCACAGTAGTGCTAAAGTATAAAAAAATCCATTATTTTTTAATACATGGTGTGAGAAGTACATATCTTTTTGTCAATATTGCGACTTGTTCACACAAGGAGACGATAGAAAGTCATTATTTCGTACTAAAAAACGTCTCTCACAATTGCGTGACTGCTTGAAACCATTTTTTTTAGGCGTGTGAGACTTATTATATTTAACTAAATGAAAAAATGCAGAGATTCTGTACTTCTAGTTTAGTGACGACTCTAGGGTCATCCCTGCCACAGTAGTGCTAAAGTATAAAAAAATCCATTATTTTTTAATACATGGTGTGAGAAGTACATATCTTTTTGTCAATATTGCGATTTGTTCACACAAGGAGACGATAGAAAGTCATTATTTCGTACTAAAAAACGTCTCCGACAATTGCGTGACTGCTTGAAACCATTTTTTTTAGGCGTGGGAGACTTATTATATTTAACTAAATGAAAAAATGCAGAGATTCTGTACTTCTAGTTTAGTGACGACCCTAGGGTCATCCCTGCCACAGTAGTGCTAAAGTATAAAAAAATCCATTATTATTTAATACATGGTGTGAGAAGTACATATCTTTTTGTCAATATTGCGACTTGTTCACACAAGGAGACGATAGAAAGTCATTATTTCGTACTAAAAAACGTCTCTCACAATTGCGTGACTGCTTGAAACCATTTTTTTTAGGCGTGGGAGACTTATTATATTTAACTAAATGAAAAAATGCAGAGATTCTGTACTTCTAATTAGTGACGACCCTAGGGTCATCCCTGCCACAGTAGTGCTAAAGTATAAAAAAATCCATTATTTTTTAATACATGGTGTGAGAAGTACATATCTTTTTGTCAATATTGCGACTTGTTCACACAAGGAGACGATAGAAAGTCATTATTTCGTACTAAAAAACGTCTCTCACAATTGCGTGACTGCTTGAAACCATTTTTTTAGGCGTGGGAGACTTATTATATTTAACTAAATGAAAAAATGCAGAGATTCTGTACTTCTAGTTTAGTGACGACCCTAGGGTCATCCCTGCCACGGTAGTGCTAAAGTATAAAAAAATCCATTATTTTTTAATACATGGTGTGAGAAGTACATATTTTTTGTCAATATTGCGATTTGTTCACACAAGGAGACGATAGAAAGTCATTATTTCGTACTAAAAAACGTCTCTGACAATTGCGTGACTGCTTGAAACCATTTTTTTTAGGCGTGGGAGACTTATTATATTTAACTAAATGAAAAAATGCAGAGATTCTGTACTTCTAATTAGTGACGACCCTAGGGTCATCCCTGCCACAGTAGTGCTAAAATATAAAAAAATCCATTATTTTTTAATACATGGTGTGAGAAGTACATATCTTTTTGTCAATATTGCGATTTGTTCACACAAGGAGACGATAGAAAGTCATTATTTCGTACTAAAAAACGTCTCTGACAATTGCGTGACTGCTTGAAACCATTTTTTTTAGGCGTGGGAGACTTATTATATTTAACTAAATGAAAAAATGCAGAGATTCTGTACTTCTAATTAGTGACGACCCTAGGGTCATCCCTGCCACAGTAGTGCTAAAGTATAAAAAAATCCATTATTTTTTAATACATGGTGTGAGAAGTACATATCTTTTTGTCAATATTGCGATTTGTTCACACAAGGAGACGATAGAAAGTCATTATTTCGTACTAAAAAACGTCTCTGACAATTGCGTGACTGCTTGAAACCATTTTTTTTAGGCGTGGGAGACTTATTATATTTAACTAAATGAAAAAATGCAGAGATTCTGTACTTCTAATTAGTGACGACCCTAGGGTCATCCCTGCCACAGTAGTGCTAAAGTATAAAAAAATCCATTATTTTTTAATACATGGTGTGAGAAGTACAAATCTTTTTGTCAATATTGCGACTTGTTCACACAAGGAGACGATAGAAAGTCATTATTTCGTACTAAAAAACGTCTCCGACAATTGCGTGACTGCTTGAAACCATTTTTTTTAGGCGTGGGAGACTTATTATATTTAACTAAATGAAAAAATGCAGAGATTCTGTACTTCTAGTTTAGTGACGACCCTAGGGTCATCCCTGCCACAGTAGTGCTAAAGTATAAAAAAATCCATTATTATTTAATACATGGTGTGAGAAGTACATATCTTTTTGTCAATATTGCGACTTGTTCACACAAGGAGACGATAGAAAGTCATTATTTCGTACTAAAAAACGTCTCTCACAATTGCGTGACTGCTTGAAACCATTTTTTTAGGCGTGGGAGACTTATTATATTTAACTAAATGAAAAAATGCAGAGATTCTGTACTTCTAGTTTAGTGACGACCCTAGGGTCATCCCTGCCACGGTAGTGCTAAAGTATAAAAAAATCCATTATTTTTTAATACATGGTGTGAGAAGTACATATCTTTTTGTCAATATTGCGATTTGTTCACACAAGGAGACGATAGAAAGTCATTATTTCGTACTAAAAAACGTCTCTGACAATTGCGTGACTGCTTGAAACCATTTTTTTTAGGCGTGGGAGACTTATTATATTTAACTAAATGAAAAAATGCAGAGATTCTGTACTTCTAATTAGTGACGACCCTAGGGTCATCCCTGCCACAGTAGTGCTAAAGTATAAAAAAATCCATTATTTTTTAATACATGGTGTGAGAAGTACATATCTTTTTGTCAATATTGCGATTTGTTCACACAAGGAGACGATAGAAAGTCATTATTTCGAACTAAAAAACGTCTCTGACAATTGCGTGACTGCTTGAAAACATTTTTTTAGGCGTGGGAGACTTATTATATTTAACTAAATGAAAAAATGCAGAGATTCTGTACTTCTAATTAGTGACGACCCTAGGGTCATCCCTGCCACAGTAGTGCTAAAGTATAAAAAAATCCATTATTTTTTAATACATGGTGTGAGAAGTACATATCTTTTTGTCAATATTGCGATTTGTTCACACAAGGAGACGATAGAAAGTCATTATTTCGAACTAAAAAACGTCTCTGACAATTGCGTGACTGCTTGAAAACATTTTTTTAGGCGTGGGAGACTTATTATATTTAACTAAATGAAAAAATGCAGAGATTCTGTACTTCTAGTTTAGTGACGACCCTAGGGTCATCCCTGCCACAGTAGTGCTAAAATATAAAAAAATCCATTATTTTTTAATACATGGTGTGAGAAGTACATATCTTTTTGTCAATATTGCGATTTGTTCACACAAGGAGACGATAGAAAGTCATTATTTCGTACTAAAAAACGTCTCTCACAATTGCGTGACTGCTTGAAACCATTTTTTTTAGGCGTGGGAGACTTATTATATTTAACTAAATGAAAAAATGCAGAGATTCTGTACTTCTAATTAGTGACGACCCTAGGGTCATCCCTGCCACAGTAGTGCTAAAGTATAAAAAAATCCTTTATTTTTTAATACATGGTGTGAGAAGTACATATCTTTTTGTCAATATTGCGATTTGTTCACACAAGGAGACGATAGAAAGTCATTATTTCGAACTAAAAAACGTCTCTGACAATTGCGTGACTGCTTGAAAACATTTTTTTAGGCGTGGGAGACTTATTATATTTAACTAAATGAAAAAATGCAGAGATTCTGTACTTCTAGTTTAGTGACGACCCTAGGGTCATCCCTGCCACAGTAGTGCTAAAGTATAAAAAAATCCATTATTTTTTAATACATGGTGTGAGAAGTACATATCTTTTTGTCAATATTGCGACTTGTTCACACAAGGAGACGATAGAAAGTCATTATTTCGTACTAAAAAACGTCTCTCACAATTGCGTGACTGCTTGAAACCATTTTTTTAGGCGTGGGAGACTTATTATATTTAACTAAATGAAAAAATGCAGAGATTCTGTACTTCTAGTTTAGTGACGACCCTAGGGTCATCCCTGCCACGGTAGTGCTAAAGTATAAAAAAATCCATTATTTTTTAATACATGGTGTGAGAAGTACATATCTTTTTGTCAATATTGCGATTTGTTCACACAAGGAGACGATAGAAAGTCATTATTTCGTACTAAAAAACGTCTCCGACAATTGCGTGACTGCTTGAAACCATTTTTTTTAGGCGTGGGAGACTTATTATATTTAACTAAATGAAAAAATGCAGAGATTCTGTACTTCTAGTTTAGTGACGACCCTAGGGTCATCCCTGACACAGTAGTGCTAAAGTATAAAAAAATCCATTATTATTTAATACATGGTGTGAGAAGTACATATCTTTTTGTCAATATTGCGACTTGTTCACACAAGGAGACGATAGAAAGTCATTATTTCGTACTAAAAAACGTCTCTCACAATTGCGTGACTGCTTGAAACCATTTTTTTTAGGCGTGGGAGACTTATTATATTTAACTAAATGAAAAAATGCAGAGATTCTGTACTTCTAATTAGTGACGACCCTAGGGTCATCCCTGCCACAGTAGTGCGAAAGTATAAAAAAATCCATTATTTTTTAATACATGGTGTGAGAAGTACATATCTTTTTGTCAATATTGCGACTTGTTCACACAAGGAGACGATAGAAAGTCATTATTTCGTACTAAAAAACGTCTCTCACAATTGCGTGACTGCTTGAAACCATTTTTTTAGGCGTGGGAGACTTATTATATTTAACTAAATGAAAAAATGCAGAGATTCTGTACTTCTAGTTTAGTGACGACCCTAGGGTCATCCCTGCCACGGTAGTGCTAAAGTATAAAAAAATCCATTATTTTTTAATACATGGTGTGAGAAGTACATATCTTTTTGTCAATATTGCGATTTGTTCACACAAGGAGACGATAGAAAGTCATTATTTCGTACTAAAAAACGTCTCTGACAATTGCGTGACTGCTTGAAACCATTTTTTTTAGGCGTGGGAGACTTATTATATTTAACTAAATGAAAAAATGCAGAGATTCTGTACTTCTAATTAGTGACGACCCTAGGGTCATCCCTGCCACAGTAGTGCTAAAGTATAAAAAAATCCATTATTTTTTAATACATGGTGTGAGAAGTACATATCTTTTTGTCAATATTGCGATTTGTTCACACAAGGAGACGATAGAAAGTCATTATTTCGAACTAAAAAACGTCTCTGACAATTGCGTGACTGCTTGAAAACATTTTTTTAGGCGTGGGAGACTTATTATATTTAACTAAATGAAAAAATGCAGAGATTCTGTACTTCTAATTAGTGACGACCCTAGGGTCATCCCTGCCACAGTAGTGCTAAAATATAAAAAAATCCATTATTTTTTAATACATGGTGTGAGAAGTACATATCTTTTTGTCAATATTGCGACTTGTTCACACAAGGAGACGATAGAAAGTCATTATTTCGTACTAAAAAACGTCTCTCACAATTGCGTGACTGCTTGAAACCATTTTTTTTAGGCGTGTGAGACTTATCATATTTAACTAAATGAAAAAATGCAGAGATTCTGTACTTCTAGTTTAGTGACGACCCTAGGGTCATCCCTGCCACAGTAGTGCTAAAGTATAAAAAAATCCATTATTTTTTAATACATGGTGTGAGAAGTACATATCTTTTTGTCAATATTGCGACTTGTTCACACAAGGAGACGATAGAAAGTCATTATTTCGTACTAAAAAACGTCTCTCACAATTGCGTGACTGCTTGAAACCATTTTTTTTAGGCGTGTGAGACTTATCATATTTAACTAAATGAAAAAATGCAGAGATTCTGTACTTCTAGTTTAGTGACGACCCTAGGGTCATCCCTGCCACAGTAGTGCTAAAGTATAAAAAAATCCATTATTTTTTAATACATGGTGTGAGAAGTACATATCTTTTTGTCAATATTGCGACTTGTTCACACAAGGAGACGATAGAAAGTCATTATTTCGTACTAAAAAACGTCTCTCACAATTGCGTGACTGCTTGAAACCATTTTTTTTAGGCGTGTGAGACTTATTATATTTAACTAAATGAAAAAATGCAGAGATTCTGTACTTCTAGTTTAGTGACGACCCTAGGGTCATCCCTGCCACAGTAGTGCTAAAGTATAAAAAAATCCATTATTTTTTAATACATGGTGTGAGAAGTACATATCTTTTTGTCAATATTGCGATTTGTTCACACAAGGAGACGATAGAAAGTCATTATTTCGAACTAAAAAACGTCTCTCACAATTGCGTGACTGCTTGAAACCATTTTTTTTAGGCGTGCGAGACTTATTATATTTAACTAAATGAAAAAATGCAGAGATTCTGTACTTCTAATTAGTGACGACCCTAGGGTCATCCCTGCCACAGTAGTGCTAAAGTATAAAAAATCCATTATTTTTTAATACATGGTGTGAGAAGTACATATCTTTTTGTCAATATTGCGATTTGTTCACACAAGGAGACGATAGAAAGTCATTATTTCGTACTAAAAAACGTCTCTGACAATTGCGTGACTGCTTGAAACCATTTTTTTTAGGCGTGGGAGACTTATTATATTTAACTAAATGAAAAAATGCAGAGATTCTGTACTTCTAATTAGTGACGACCCTAGGGTCATCCCTGCCACAGTAGTGCTAAAGTATAAAAAAATCCATTATTTTTTAATACATGGTGTGAGAAGTACATATCTTTTTGTCAATATTGCGACTTGTTCACACAAGGAGACGATAGAAAGTCATTATTTCGTACTAAAAAACGTCTCTCACAATTGCGTGACTGCTTGAAACCATTTTTTTTAGGCGTGTGAGACTTATTATATTTAACTAAATGAAAAAATGCAGAGATTCTGTACTTCTAGTTTAGTGACGACCCTAGGGTCATCCCTGCCACAGTAGTGCTAAAGTATAAAAAAATCCATTATTTTTTAATACATGGTGTGAGAAGTACATATCTTTTTGTCAATATTGCGACTTGTTCACACAAGGAGACGATAGAAAGTCATTATTTCGTACTAAAAAACGTCTCTCACAATTGCGTGACTGCTTGAAACCATTTTTTTAGGCGTGGGAGACTTATTATATTTAACTAAATGAAAAAATGCAGAGATTCTGTACTTCTAGTTTAGTGACGACCCTAGGGTCATCCCTGCCACGGTAGTGCTAAAGTATAAAAAAATCCATTATTTTTTAATACATGGTGTGAGAAGTACATATTTTTTGTCAATATTGCGATTTGTTCACACAAGGAGACGATAGAAAGTCATTATTTCGTACTAAAAAACGTCTCTCACAATTGCGTGACTGCTTGAAACCATTTTTTTTAGGCGTGTGAGACTTATTATATTTAACTAAATGAAAAAATGCAGAGATTCTGTACTTCTAGTTTAGTGACGACTCTAGGGTCATCCCTGCCACAGTAGTGCTAAAGTATAAAAAAATCCATTATTTTTTAATACATGGTGTGAGAAGTACATATCTTTTTGTCAATATTGCGATTTGTTCACACAAGGAGACGATAGAAAGTCATTATTTCGTACTAAAAAACGTCTCTCACAATTGCGTGACTGCTTGAAACCATTTTTTTTAGGCGTGGGAGACTTATTATATTTAACTAAATGAAAAAATGCAGAGATTCTGTACTTCTAATTAGTGACGACCCTAGGGTCATCCCTGCCACAGTAGTGCTAAAGTATAAAAAAATCCATTATTTTTTAATACATGGTGTGAGAAGTACATATCTTTTTGTCAATATTGCGACTTGTTCACACAAGGAGACGATAGAAAGTCATTATTTCGTACTAAAAAACGTCTCTCACAATTGCGTGACTGCTTGAAACCATTTTTTTTAGGCGTGGGAGACTTATTATATTTAACTAAATGAAAAAATGCAGAGATTCTGTACTTCTAATTAGTGACGACCCTAGGGTCATCCCTGCCACGGTAGTGCTAAAATATAAAAAAATCCATTATTTTTTAATACATGGTGTGAGAAGTACATATCTTTTTGTCAATATTGCGATTTGTTCACACAAGGAGACGATAGAAAGTCATTATTTCGTACTAAAAAACGTCTCTCACAATTGCGTGACTGCTTGAAACCATTTTTTTTAGGCGTGTGAGACTTATTATATTTAACTAAATGAAAAAATGCAGAGATTCTGTACTTCTAGTTTAGTGACGACCCTAGGGTCATCCCTGCCACAGTAGTGCTAAAGTATAAAAAAATCCATTATTTTTTAATACATGGTGTGAGAAGTACATATCTTTTTGTCAATATTGCGATTTGTTCACACAAGGAGACGATAGAAAGTCATTATTTCGAACTAAAAAACGTCTCTCACAATTGCGTGACTGCTTGAAACCATTTTTTTTAGGCGTGCGAGACTTATTATATTTAACTAAATGAAAAAATGCAGAGATTCTGTACTTCTAATTAGTGACGACCCTAGGGTCATCCCTGCCACAGTAGTGCCAAAGTATAAAAAAATCCATTATTTTTTAATACATGGTGTGAGAAGTACATATCTTTTTGTCAATATTGCGATTTGTTCACACAAGGAGACGATAGAAAGTCATTATATCGTACTAAAAAACGTCTCTGACAATTGCGTGACTGCTTGAAACCATTTTTTTTAGGCGTGGGAGACTTATTATATTTAACTAAATGAAAAAATGCAGAGATTCTGTACTTCTAATTAGTGACGACCCTAGGGTCATCCCTGCCACAGTAGTGCTAAAATATAAAAAAATCCATTATTTTTTAATACATGGTGTGAGAAGTACATATCTTTTTGTCAATATTGCGACTTGTTCACACAAGGAGACGATAGAAAGTCATTATTTCGTACTAAAAAACGTCTCTCACAATTGCGTGACTGCTTGAAACCATTTTTTTTAGGCGTGTGAGACTTATCATATTTAACTAAATGAAAAAATGCAGAGATTCTGTACTTCTAGTTTAGTGACGACCCTAGGGTCATCCCTGCCACAGTAGTGCTAAAGTATAAAAAAATCCATTATTTTTTAATACATGGTGTGAGAAGTACATATCTTTTTGTCAATATTGCGACTTGTTCACACAAGGAGACGATAGAAAGTCATTATTTCGTACTAAAAAACGTCTCTCACAATTGCGTGACTGCTTGAAACCATTTTTTTTAGGCGTGTGAGACTTATCATATTTAACTAAATGAAAAAATGCAGAGATTCTGTACTTCTAGTTTAGTGACGACCCTAGGGTCATCCCTGCCACAGTAGTGCTAAAGTATAAAAAAATCCATTATTTTTTAATACATGGTGTGAGAAGTACATATCTTTTTGTCAATATTGCGACTTGTTCACACAAGGAGACGATAGAAAGTCATTATTTCGTACTAAAAAACGTCTCTCACAATTGCGTGACTGCTTGAAACCATTTTTTTTAGGCGTGTGAGACTTATTATATTTAACTAAATGAAAAAATGCAGAGATTCTGTACTTCTAGTTTAGTGACGACCCTAGGGTCATCCCTGCCACAGTAGTGCTAAAGTATAAAAAAATCCATTATTTTTTAATACATGGTGTGAGAAGTACATATCTTTTTGTCAATATTGCGATTTGTTCACACAAGGAGACGATAGAAAGTCATTATTTCGAACTAAAAAACGTCTCTCACAATTGCGTGACTGCTTGAAACCATTTTTTTTAGGCGTGCGAGACTTATTATATTTAACTAAATGAAAAAATGCAGAGATTCTGTACTTCTAATTAGTGACGACCCTAGGGTCATCCCTGCCACAGTAGTGCTAAAGTATAAAAAATCCATTATTTTTTAATACATGGTGTGAGAAGTACATATCTTTTTGTCAATATTGCGATTTGTTCACACAAGGAGACGATAGAAAGTCATTATTTCGTACTAAAAAACGTCTCTGACAATTGCGTGACTGCTTGAAACCATTTTTTTTAGGCGTGGGAGACTTATTATATTTAACTAAATGAAAAAATGCAGAGATTCTGTACTTCTAATTAGTGACGACCCTAGGGTCATCCCTGCCACAGTAGTGCTAAAGTATAAAAAAATCCATTATTTTTTAATACATGGTGTGAGAAGTACATATCTTTTTGTCAATATTGCGACTTGTTCACACAAGGAGACGATAGAAAGTCATTATTTCGTACTAAAAAACGTCTCTCACAATTGCGTGACTGCTTGAAACCATTTTTTTTAGGCGTGTGAGACTTATTATATTTAACTAAATGAAAAAATGCAGAGATTCTGTACTTCTAGTTTAGTGACGACCCTAGGGTCATCCCTGCCACAGTAGTGCTAAAGTATAAAAAAATCCATTATTTTTTAATACATGGTGTGAGAAGTACATATCTTTTTGTCAATATTGCGACTTGTTCACACAAGGAGACGATAGAAAGTCATTATTTCGTACTAAAAAACGTCTCTCACAATTGCGTGACTGCTTGAAACCATTTTTTTAGGCGTGGGAGACTTATTATATTTAACTAAATGAAAAAATGCAGAGATTCTGTACTTCTAGTTTAGTGACGACCCTAGGGTCATCCCTGCCACGGTAGTGCTAAAGTATAAAAAAATCCATTATTTTTTAATACATGGTGTGAGAAGTACATATTTTTTGTCAATATTGCGATTTGTTCACACAAGGAGACGATAGAAAGTCATTATTTCGTACTAAAAAACGTCTCTGACAATTGCGTGACTGCTTGAAACCATTTTTTTTAGGCGTGGGAGACTTATTATATTTAACTAAATGAAAAAATGCAGAGATTCTGTACTTCTAATTAGTGACGACCCTAGGGTCATCCCTGCCACAGTAGTGCTAAAATATAAAAAAATCCATTATTTTTTAATACATGGTGTGAGAAGTACATATCTTTTTGTCAATATTGCGATTTGTTCACACAAGGAGACGATAGAAAGTCATTATTTCGTACTAAAAAACGTCTCTGACAATTGCGTGACTGCTTGAAACCATTTTTTTTAGGCGTGTGAGACTTATTATATTTAACTAAATGAAAAAATGCAGAGATTCTGTACTTCTAATTAGTGACGACCCTAGGGTCATCCCTGCCACAGTAGTGCTAAAGTATAAAAAAATCCATTATTTTTTAATACATGGTGTGAGAAGTACATATTTTTTGTCAATATTGCGATTTGTTCACACAAGGAGACGATAGAAAGTCATTATTTCGTACTAAAAAACGTCTCTGACAATTGCGTGACTGCTTGAAACCATTTTTTTTAGGCGTGGGAGACTTATTATATTTAACTAAATGAAAAAATGCAGAGATTCTGTACTTCTAATTAGTGACGACCCTAGGGTCATCCCTGCCACAGTAGTGCTAAAGTATAAAAAAATCCATTATTTTTTAATACATGGTGTGAGAAGTACATATCTTTTTGTCAATATTGCGACTTGTTCACACAAGGAGACGATAGAAAGTCATTATTTCGTACTAAAAAACGTCTCTCACAATTGCGTGACTGCTTGAAACCATTTTTTTTAGGCGTGTGAGACTTATTATATTTAACTAAATGAAAAAATGCAGAGATTCTGTACTTCTAGTTTAGTGACGACCCTAGGGTCATCCCTGCCACGGTAGTGCTAAAGTATAAAAAAATCCATTATTTTTTAATACATGGTGTGAGAAGTACATATCTTTTTGTCAATATTGCGATTTGTTCACACAAGGAGACGATAGAAAGTCATTATTTCGAACTAAAAAACGTCTCTCACAATTGCGTGACTGCTTGAAACCATTTTTTTTAGGCGTGCGAGACTTATTATATTTAACTAAATGAAAAAATGCAGAGATTCTGTACTTCTAATTAGTGACGACCCTAGGGTCATCCCTGCCACAGTAGTGCTAAAGTATAAAAAAATCCATTATTTTTTAATACATGGTGTGAGAAGTACATATCTTTTTGTCAATATTGCGATTTGTTCACACAAGGAGACGATAGAAAGTCATTATTTCGTACTAAAAAACGTCTCTGACAATTGCGTGACTGCTTGAAACCATTTTTTTTAGGCGTGGGAGACTTATTATATTTAACTAAATGAAAAAATGCAGAGATTCTGTACTTCTAATTAGTGACGACCCTAGGGTCATCCCTGCCACAGTAGTGCTAAAGTATAAAAAAATCCATTATTTTTTAATACATGGTGTGAGAAGTACATATCTTTTTGTCAATATTGCGACTTGTTCACACAAGGAGACGATAGAAAGTCATTATTTCGTACTAAAAAACGTCTCTCACAATTGCGTGACTGCTTGAAACCATTTTTTTTAGGCGTGTGAGACTTATTATATTTAACTAAATGAAAAAATGCAGAGATTCTGTACTTCTAGTTTAGTGACGACCCTAGGGTCATCCCTGCCACAGTAGTGCTAAAGTATAAAAAAATCCATTATTTTTTAATACATGGTGTGAGAAGTACATATCTTTTTGTCAATATTGCGACTTGTTCACACAAGGAGACGATAGAAAGTCATTATTTCGTACTAAAAAACGTCTCTCACAATTGCGTGACTGCTTGAAACCATTTTTTTAGGCGTGGGAGACTTATTATATTTAACTAAATGAAAAAATGCAGAGATTCTGTACTTCTAGTTTAGTGACGACCCTAGGGTCATCCCTGCCACGGTAGTGCTAAAGTATAAAAAAATCCATTATTTTTTAATACATGGTGTGAGAAGTACATATTTTTTGTCAATATTGCGATTTGTTCACACAAGGAGACGATAGAAAGTCATTATTTCGTACTAAAAAACGTCTCTGACAATTGCGTGACTGCTTGAAACCATTTTTTTTAGGCGTGGGAGACTTATTATATTTAACTAAATGAAAAAATGCAGAGATTCTGTACTTCTAATTAGTGACGACCCTAGGGTCATCCCTGCCACAGTAGTGCTAAAATATAAAAAAATCCATTATTTTTTAATACATGGTGTGAGAAGTACATATCTTTTTGTCAATATTGCGATTTGTTCACACAAGGAGACGATAGAAAGTCATTATTTCGTACTAAAAAACGTCTCTGACAATTGCGTGACTGCTTGAAACCATTTTTTTTAGGCGTGGGAGACTTATTATATTTAACTAAATGAAAAAATGCAGAGATTCTGTACTTCTAATTAGTGACGACCCTAGGGTCATCCCTGCCACAGTAGTGCTAAAGTATAAAAAAATCCATTATTTTTTAATACATGGTGTGAGAAGTACATATCTTTTTGTCAATATTGCGACTTGTTCACACAAGGAGACGATAGAAAGTCATTATTTCGTACTAAAAAACGTCTCTCACAATTGCGTGACTGCTTGAAACCATTTTTTTTAGGCGTGTGAGACTTATTATATTTAACTAAATGAAAAAATGCAGAGATTCTGTACTTCTAGTTTAGTGACGACCCTAGGGTCATCCCTGCCACAGTAGTGCTAAAGTATAAAAAAATCCATTATTTTTTAATACATGGTGTGAGAAGTACATATCTTTTTGTCAATATTGCGATTTGTTCACACAAGGAGACGATAGAAAGTCATTATTTCGAACTAAAAAACGTCTCTCACAATTGCGTGACTGCTTGAAACCATTTTTTTTAGGCGTGCGAGACTTATTATATTTAACTAAATGAAAAAATGCAGAGATTCTGTACTTCTAATTAGTGACGACCCTAGGGTCATCCCTGCCACAGTAGTGCTAAAGTATAAAAAAATCCATTATTTTTTAATACATGGTGTGAGAAGTACATATCTTTTTGTCAATATTGCGATTTGTTCACACAAGGAGACGATAGAAAGTCATTATTTCGAACTAAAAAACGTCTCTCACAATTGCGTGACTGCTTGAAACCATTTTTTTTAGGCGTGGGAGACTTATTATATTTAACTAAATGAAAAAATGCAGAGATTCTGTACTTCTAATTAGTGACGACCCTAGGGTCATCCCTGCCACAGTAGTGCTAAAGTATAAAAAAATCCATTATTTTTTAATACATGGTGTGAGAAGTACATATCTTTTTGTCAATATTGCGACTTGTTCACACAAGGAGACGATAGAAAGTCATTATTTCGTACTAAAAAACGTCTCTCACAATTGCGTGACTGCTTGAAACCATTTTTTTAGGCGTGGGAGACTTATTATATTTAACTAAATGAAAAAATGCAGAGATTCTGTACTTCTAGTTTAGTGACGACCCTAGGGTCATCCCTGCCACGGTAGTGCTAAAGTATAAAAAAATCCATTATTTTTTAATACATGGTGTGAGAAGTACATATCTTTTTGTCAATATTGCGACTTGTTCACACAAGGAGACGATAGAAAGTCATTATTTCGAACTAAAAAACGTCTCTGACAATTGCGTGACTGCTTGAAACCATTTTTTTAGACGTGGGAGACTTATTATATTTAACTAAATGAAAAAATGCAGAGATTCTGTACTTCTAGTTTAGTGACGACCCTAGGGTCATCCCTGCCACGGTAGTGCTAAAATATAAAAAAATCCATTATTTTTTAATACATGGTGTGAGAAGTACATATCTTTTTGTCAATATTGCGATTTGTTCACACAAGGAGACGATAGAAAGTCATTATTTCGTACTAAAAAACGTCTCTCACAATTGCGTGACTGCTTGAAACCATTTTTTTTAGGCGTGGGAGACTTATTATATTTAACTAAATGAAAAAATGCAGAGATTCTGTACTTCTAATTAGTGACGACCCTAGGGTCATCCCTGCCACAGTAGTGCTAAAGTATAAAAAAATCCATTATTTTTTAATACATGGTGTGAGAAGTACATATCTTTTTGTCAATATTGCGACTTGTTCACACAAGGAGACGATAGAAAGTCATTATTTCGTACTAAAAAACGTCTCTCACAATTGCGTGACTGCTTGAAACCATTTTTTTAGGCGTGGGAGACTTATTATATTTAACTAAATGAAAAAATGCAGAGATTCTGTACTTCTAGTTTAGTGACGACCCTAGGGTCATCCCTGCCACGGTAGTGCTAAAGTATAAAAAAATCCATTATTTTTTAATACATGGTGTGAGAAGTACATATCTTTTTGTCAATATTGCGACTTGTTCACACAAGGAGACGATAGAAAGTCATTATTTCGAACTAAAAAACGTCTCTGACAATTGCGTGACTGCTTGAAACCATTTTTTTAGACGTGGGAGACTTATTATATTTAACTAAATGAAAAAATGCAGAGATTCTGTACTTCTAGTTTAGTGACGACCCTAGGGTCATCCCTGCCACGGTAGTGCTAAAATATAAAAAAATCCATTATTTTTTAATACATGGTGTGAGAAGTACATATCTTTTTGTCAATATTGCGATTTGTTCACACAAGGAGACGATAGAAAGTCATTATTTCGTACTAAAAAACGTCTCTCACAATTGCGTGACTGCTTGAAACCATTTTTTTTAGGCGTGGGAGACTTATTATATTTAACTAAATGAAAAAATGCAGAGATTCTGTACTTCTAATTAGTGACGACCCTAGGGTCATCCCTGCCACAGTAGTGCTAAAGTATAAAAAAATCCATTATTTTTTAATACATGGTGTGAGAAGTACATATCTTTTTGTCAATATTGCGACTTGTTCACACAAGGAGACGATAGAAAGTCATTATTTCGTACTAAAAAACGTCTCTCACAATTGCGTGACTGCTTGAAACCATTTTTTTAGGCGTGGGAGACTTATTATATTTAACTAAATGAAAAAATGCAGAGATTCTGTACTTCTAGTTTAGTGACGACCCTAGGGTCATCCCTGCCACGGTAGTGCTAAAGTATAAAAAAATCCATTATTTTTTAATACATGGTGTGAGAAGTACATATTTTTTGTCAATATTGCGATTTGTTCACACAAGGAGACGATAGAAAGTCATTATTTCGTACTAAAAAACGTCTCTGACAATTGCGTGACTGCTTGAAACCATTTTTTTTAGGCGTGGGAGACTTATTATATTTAACTAAATGAAAAAATGCAGAGATTCTGTACTTCTAATTAGTGACGACCCTAGGGTCATCCCTGCCACAGTAGTGCTAAAGTATAAAAAAATCCATTATTTTTTAATACATGGTGTGAGAAGTACATATCTTTTTGTCAATATTGCGATTTGTTCACACAAGGAGACGATAGAAAGTCATTATTTCGAACTAAAAAACGTCTCTGACAATTGCGTGACTGCTTGAAACCATTTTTTTAGGCGTGGGAGACTTATTATATTTAACTAAATGAAAAAATGCAGAGATTCTGTACTTCTAGTTTAGTGACGACCCTAGGGTCATCCCTGCCACGGTAGTGCTAAAATATAAAAAAATCCATTATTTTTTAATACATGGTGTGAGAAGTACATATCTTTTTGTCAATATTGCGATTTGTTCACACAAGGAGACGATAGAAAGTCATTATTTCGTACTAAAAAACGTCTCTCACAATTGCGTGACTGCTTGAAACCATTTTTTTTAGGCGTGTGAGACTTATTATATTTAACTAAATGAAAAAATGCAGAGATTCTGTACTTCTAATTAGTGACGACCCTAGGGTCATCCCTGCCACAGTAGTGCTAAAGTATAAAAAAATCCATTATTTTTTAATACATGGTGTGAGAAGTACATATCTTTTTGTCAATATTGCGACTTGTTCACACAAGGAGACGATAGAAAGTCATTATTTCGTACTAAAAAACGTCTCTCACAATTGCGTGACTGCTTGAAACCATTTTTTTAGGCGTGGGAGACTTATTATATTTAACTAAATGAAAAAATGCAGAGATTCTGTACTTCTAGTTTAGTGACGACCCTAGGGTCATCCCTGCCACGGTAGTGCTAAAGTATAAAAAAATCCATTATTTTTTAATACATGGTGTGAGAAGTACATATCTTTTTGTCAATATTGCGACTTGTTCACACAAGGAGACGATAGAAAGTCATTATTTCGTACTAAAAAACGTCTCTCACAATTGCGTGACTGCTTGAAACCATTTTTTTTAGGCGTGGGAGACTTATTATATTTAACTAAATGAAAAAATGCAGAGATTCTGTACTTCTAATTAGTGACGACCCTAGGGTCATCCCTGCCACGGTAGTGCTAAAATATAAAAAAATCCATTATTTTTTAATACATGGTGTGAGAAGTACATATCTTTTTGTCAATATTGCGATTTGTTCACACAAGGAGACGATAGAAAGTCATTATTTCGTACTAAAAAACGTCTCTCACAATTGCGTGACTGCTTGAAACCATTTTTTTTAGGCGTGTGAGACTTATTATATTTAACTAAATGAAAAAATGCAGAGATTCTGTACTTCTAATTAGTGACGACCCTAGGGTCATCCCTGCCACAGTAGTGCTAAAGTATAAAAAAATCCATTATTTTTTAATACATGGTGTGAGAAGTACATATTTTTTGTCAATATTGCGATTTGTTCACACAAGGAGACGATAGAAAGTCATTATTTCGTACTAAAAAACGTCTCTGACAATTGCGTGACTGCTTGAAACCATTTTTTTTAGGCGTGGGAGACTTATTATATTTAACTAAATGAAAAAATGCAGAGATTCTGTACTTCTAATTAGTGACGACCCTAGGGTCATCCCTGCCACAGTAGTGCTAAAATATAAAAAAATCCATTATTTTTTAATACATGGTGTGAGAAGTACATATCTTTTTGTCAATATTGCGATTTGTTCACACAAGGAGACGATAGAAAGTCATTATTTCGTACTAAAAAACGTCTCTGACAATTGCGTGACTGCTTGAAACCATTTTTTTTAGGCGTGGGAGACTTATTATATTTAACTAAATGAAAAAATGCAGAGATTCTGTACTTCTAATTAGTGACGACCCTAGGGTCATCCCTGCCACAGTAGTGCTAAAGTATAAAAAAATCCATTATTTTTTAATACATGGTGTGAGAAGTACATATCTTTTTGTCAATATTGCGACTTGTTCACACAAGGAGACGATAGAAAGTCATTATTTCGAACTAAAAAACGTCTCTGACAATTGCGTGACTGCTTGAAAACATTTTTTTAGGCGTGGGAGACTTATTATATTTAACTAAATGAAAAAATGCAGAGATTCTGTACTTCTAGTTTAGTGACGACCCTAGGGTCATCCCTGCCACGGTAGTGCTAAAGTATAAAAAAATCCATTATTTTTTAATACATGGTGTGAGAAGTACATATCTTTTTGTCAATATTGCGACTTGTTCACACAAGGAGACGATAGAAAGTCATTATTTCGTACTAAAAAACGTCTCTCACAATTGCGTGACTGCTTGAAACCATTTTTTTTAGGCGTGGGAGACTTATTATATTTAACTAAATGAAAAAATGCAGAGATTCTGTACTTCTAATTAGTGACGACCCTAGGGTCATCCCTGCCACGGTAGTGCTAAAATATAAAAAAATCCATTATTTTTTAATACATGGTGTGAGAAGTACATATCTTTTTGTCAATATTGCGATTTGTTCACACAAGGAGACGATAGAAAGTCATTATTTCGTACTAAAAAACGTCTCTCACAATTGCGTGACTGCTTGAAACCATTTTTTTTAGGCGTGTGAGACTTATTATATTTAACTAAATGAAAAAATGCAGAGATTCTGTACTTCTAATTAGTGACGACCCTAGGGTCATCCCTGCCACAGTAGTGCTAAAGTATAAAAAAATCCATTATTTTTTAATACATGGTGTGAGAAGTACATATTTTTTGTCAATATTGCGATTTGTTCACACAAGGAGACGATAGAAAGTCATTATTTCGTACTAAAAAACGTCTCTGACAATTGCGTGACTGCTTGAAACCATTTTTTTTAGGCGTGGGAGACTTATTATATTTAACTAAATGAAAAAATGCAGAGATTCTGTACTTCTAATTAGTGACGACCCTAGGGTCATCCCTGCCACAGTAGTGCTAAAATATAAAAAAATCCATTATTTTTTAATACATGGTGTGAGAAGTACATATCTTTTTGTCAATATTGCGATTTGTTCACACAAGGAGACGATAGAAAGTCATTATTTCGTACTAAAAAACGTCTCTGACAATTGCGTGACTGCTTGAAACCATTTTTTTTAGGCGTGGGAGACTTATTATATTTAACTAAATGAAAAAATGCAGAGATTCTGTACTTCTAATTAGTGACGACCCTAGGGTCATCCCTGCCACAGTAGTGCTAAAGTATAAAAAAATCCATTATTTTTTAATACATGGTGTGAGAAGTACATATCTTTTTGTCAATATTGCGACTTGTTCACACAAGGAGACGATAGAAAGTCATTATTTCGAACTAAAAAACGTCTCTGACAATTGCGTGACTGCTTGAAAACATTTTTTTAGGCGTGGGAGACTTATTATATTTAACTAAATGAAAAAATGCAGAGATTCTGTACTTCTAGTTTAGTGACGACCCTAGGGTCATCCCTGCCACGGTAGTGCTAAAGTATAAAAAAATCCATTATTTTTTAATACATGGTGTGAGAAGTACATATCTTTTTGTCAATATTGCGACTTGTTCACACAAGGAGACGATAGAAAGTCATTATTTCGTACTAAAAAACGTCTCTCACAATTGCGTGACTGCTCGAAACCATTTTTTTTAGGCGTGGGAGACTTATTATATTTAACTAAATGAAAAAATGCAGAGATTCTGTACTTCTAGTTTAGTGACGACCCTAGGGTCATCCCTGCCACAGTAGTGCTAAAGTATAAAAAAATCCATTATTTTTTAATACATGGTGTGAGAAGTACATATCTTTTTGTCAATATTGCGATTTGTTCACACAAGGAGACGATAGAAAGTCATTATTTCGTACTAAAAAACGTCTCTGACAATTGCGTGACTGCTTGAAACCATTTTTTTTAGGCGTGTGAGACTTATTATATTTAACTAAATGAAAAAATGCAGAGATTCTGTACTTCTAATTAGTGACGACCCTAGGGTCATCCCTGCCACAGTAGTGCTAAAGTATAAAAAAATCCATTATTTTTTAATACATGGTGTGAGAAGTACATATCTTTTTGTCAATATTGCGACTTGTTCACACAAGGAGACGATAGAAAGTCATTATTTCGTACTAAAAAACGTCTCTCACAATTGCGTGACTGCTTGAAACCATTTTTTTAGGCGTGGGAGACTTATTATATTTAACTAAATGAAAAAATGCAGAGATTCTGTACTTCTAGTTTAGTGACGACCCTAGGGTCATCCCTGCCACGGTAGTGCTAAAGTATAAAAAAATCCATTATTTTTTAATACATGGTGTGAGAAGTACATATTTTTTGTCAATATTGCGATTTGTTCACACAAGGAGACGATAGAAAGTCATTATTTCGTACTAAAAAACGTCTCTGACAATTGCGTGACTGCTTGAAACCATTTTTTTTAGGCGTGGGAGACTTATTATATTTAACTAAATGAAAAAATGCAGAGATTCTGTACTTCTAATTAGTGACGACCCTAGGGTCATCCCTGCCACAGTAGTGCTAAAGTATAAAAAAATCCATTATTTTTTAATACATGGTGTGAGAAGTACATATCTTTTTGTCAATATTGCGATTTGTTCACACAAGGAGACGATAGAAAGTCATTATTTCGAACTAAAAAACGTCTCTGACAATTGCGTGACTGCTTGAAACCATTTTTTTAGGCGTGGGAGACTTATTATATTTAACTAAATGAAAAAATGCAGAGATTCTGTACTTCTAGTTTAGTGACGACCCTAGGGTCATCCCTGCCACGGTAGTGCTAAAATATAAAAAAATCCATTATTTTTTAATACATGGTGTGAGAAGTACATATCTTTTTGTCAATATTGCGATTTGTTCACACAAGGAGACGATAGAAAGTCATTATTTCGTACTAAAAAACGTCTCTCACAATTGCGTGACTGCTTGAAACCATTTTTTTTAGGCGTGTGAGACTTATTATATTTAACTAAATGAAAAAATGCAGAGATTCTGTACTTCTAATTAGTGACGACCCTAGGGTCATCCCTGCCACAGTAGTGCTAAAGTATAAAAAAATCCATTATTTTTTAATACATGGTGTGAGAAGTACATATCTTTTTGTCAATATTGCGACTTGTTCACACAAGGAGACGATAGAAAGTCATTATTTCGTACTAAAAAACGTCTCTCACAATTGCGTGACTGCTTGAAACCATTTTTTTAGGCGTGGGAGACTTATTATATTTAACTAAATGAAAAAATGCAGAGATTCTGTACTTCTAGTTTAGTGACGACCCTAGGGTCATCCCTGCCACGGTAGTGCTAAAGTATAAAAAAATCCATTATTTTTTAATACATGGTGTGAGAAGTACATATCTTTTTGTCAATATTGCGACTTGTTCACACAAGGAGACGATAGAAAGTCATTATTTCGTACTAAAAAACGTCTCTCACAATTGCGTGACTGCTTGAAACCATTTTTTTTAGGCGTGGGAGACTTATTATATTTAACTAAATGAAAAAATGCAGAGATTCTGTACTTCTAATTAGTGACGACCCTAGGGTCATCCCTGCCACGGTAGTGCTAAAATATAAAAAAATCCATTATTTTTTAATACATGGTGTGAGAAGTACATATCTTTTTGTCAATATTGCGATTTGTTCACACAAGGAGACGATAGAAAGTCATTATTTCGTACTAAAAAACGTCTCTCACAATTGCGTGACTGCTTGAAACCATTTTTTTTAGGCGTGTGAGACTTATTATATTTAACTAAATGAAAAAATGCAGAGATTCTGTACTTCTAATTAGTGACGACCCTAGGGTCATCCCTGCCACAGTAGTGCTAAAGTATAAAAAAATCCATTATTTTTTAATACATGGTGTGAGAAGTACATATTTTTTGTCAATATTGCGATTTGTTCACACAAGGAGACGATAGAAAGTCATTATTTCGTACTAAAAAACGTCTCTGACAATTGCGTGACTGCTTGAAACCATTTTTTTTAGGCGTGGGAGACTTATTATATTTAACTAAATGAAAAAATGCAGAGATTCTGTACTTCTAATTAGTGACGACCCTAGGGTCATCCCTGCCACAGTAGTGCTAAAATATAAAAAAATCCATTATTTTTTAATACATGGTGTGAGAAGTACATATCTTTTTGTCAATATTGCGATTTGTTCACACAAGGAGACGATAGAAAGTCATTATTTCGTACTAAAAAACGTCTCTGACAATTGCGTGACTGCTTGAAACCATTTTTTTTAGGCGTGGGAGACTTATTATATTTAACTAAATGAAAAAATGCAGAGATTCTGTACTTCTAATTAGTGACGACCCTAGGGTCATCCCTGCCACAGTAGTGCTAAAGTATAAAAAAATCCATTATTTTTTAATACATGGTGTGAGAAGTACATATCTTTTTGTCAATATTGCGACTTGTTCACACAAGGAGACGATAGAAAGTCATTATTTCGAACTAAAAAACGTCTCTGACAATTGCGTGACTGCTTGAAAACATTTTTTTAGGCGTGGGAGACTTATTATATTTAACTAAATGAAAAAATGCAGAGATTCTGTACTTCTAGTTTAGTGACGACCCTAGGGTCATCCCTGCCACGGTAGTGCTAAAGTATAAATAAATCCATTATTTTTTAATACATGGTGTGAGAAGTACATATCTTTTTGTCAATATTGCGACTTGTTCACACAAGGAGACGATAGAAAGTCATTATTTCGTACTAAAAAACGTCTCTCACAATTGCGTGACTGCTTGAAACCATTTTTTTTAGGCGTGGGAGACTTATTATATTTAACTAAATGAAAAAATGCAGAGATTCTGTACTTCTAGTTTAGTGACGACCCTAGGGTCATCCCTGCCACAGTAGTGCTAAAGTATAAAAAAATCCATTATTTTTTAATACATGGTGTGAGAAGTACATATCTTTTTGTCAATATTGCGACTTGTTCACACAAGGAGACGATAGAAAGTCATTATTTCGTACTAAAAAACGTCTCTCACAATTGCGTGACTGCTCGAAACCATTTTTTTTAGGCGTGGGAGACTTATTATATTTAACTAAATGAAAAAATGCAGAGATTCTGTACTTCTAGTTTAGTGACGACCCTAGGGTCATCCCTGCCACAGTAGTGCTAAAGTATAAAAAAATCCATTATTTTTTAATACATGGTGTGAGAAGTACATATCTTTTTGTCAATATTGCGATTTGTTCACACAAGGAGACGATAGAAAGTCATTATTTCGTACTAAAAAACGTCTCTGACAATTGCGTGACTGCTTGAAACCATTTTTTTTAGGCGTGTGAGACTTATTATATTTAACTAAATGAAAAAATGCAGAGATTCTGTACTTCTAATTAGTGACGACCCTAGGGTCATCCCTGCCACAGTAGTGCTAAAGTATAAAAAAATCCATTATTTTTTAATACATGGTGTGAGAAGTACATATCTTTTTGTCAATATTGCGATTTGTTCACACAAGGAGACGATAGAAAGTCATTATTTCGTACTAAAAAACGTCTCTGACAATTGCGTGACTGCTTGAAACCATTTTTTTTAGGCGTGGGAGACTTATTATATTTAACTAAATGAAAAAATGCAGAGATTCTGTACTTCTAATTAGTGACGACCCTAGGGTCATCCCTGCCACAGTAGTGCTAAAGTATAAAAAAATCCATTATTTTTTAATACATGGTGTGAGAAGTACATATCTTTTTGTCAATATTGCGACTTGTTTACACAAGGAGACGATAGAAAGTCATTATTTCGTACTAAAAAACGTCTCTCACAATTGCGTGACTGCTTGAAACCATTTTTTTTAGGCGTGTGAGACTTATTATATTTAACTAAATGAAAAAATGCAGAGATTCTGTACTTCTAGTTTAGTGACGACCCTAGGGTCATCCCTGCCACGGTAGTGCTAAAGTATAAAAAAATCCATTATTTTTTAATACATGGTGTGAGAAGTACATATTTTTTGTCAATATTGCGATTTGTTCACACAAGGAGACGATAGAAAGTCATTATTTCGTACTAAAAAACGTCTCTGACAATTGCGTGACTGCATGAAAACATTTTTTTAGGCGTGGGAGACTTATTATATTTAACTAAATGAAAAAATGCAGAGATTCTGTACTTCTAATTAGTGACGACCCTAGGGTCATCCCTGCCACAGTAGTGCTAAAATATAAAAAAATCCATTATTTTTTAATACATGGTGTGAGAAGTACATATTTTTTGTCAATATTGCGATTTGTTCACACAAGGAGACGATAGAAAGTCATTATTTCGTACTAAAAAACGTCTCTGACAATTGCGTGACTGCTTGAAACCATTTTTTTTAGGCGTGGGAGACTTATTATATTTAACTAAATGAAAAAATGCAGAGATTCTGTACTTCTAATTAGTGACGACCCTAGGGTCATCCCTGCCACAGTAGTGCTAAAATATAAAAAAATCCATTATTTTTTAATACATGGTGTGAGAAGTACATATCTTTTTGTCAATATTGCGATTTGTTCACACAAGGAGACGATAGAAAGTCATTATTTCGTACTAAAAAACGTCTCTCACAATTGCGTGACTGCTTGAAACCATTTTTTTTAGGCGTGGGAGACTTATTATATTTAACTAAATGAAAAAATGCAGAGATTCTGTACTTCTAATTAGTGACGACCCTAGGGTCATCCCTGCCACAGTAGTGCTAAAATATAAAAAAATCCATTATTTTTTAATACATGGTGTGAGAAGTACATATCTTTTTGTCAATATTGCGACTTGTTTACACAAGGAGACGATAGAAAGTCATTATTTCGTACTAAAAAACGTCTCTCACAATTGCGTGACTGCTTGAAACCATTTTTTTTAGGCGTGTGAGACTTATTATATTTAACTAAATGAAAAAATGCAGAGATTCTGTACTTCTAATTAGTGACGACCCTAGGGTCATCCCTGCCACAGTAGTGCTAAAATATAAAAAAATCCATTATTTTTTAATACATGGTGTGAGAAGTACATATCTTTTTGTCAATATTGCGACTTGTTTACACAAGGAGACGATAGAAAGTCATTATTTCGTACTAAAAAACGTCTCTCACAATTGCGTGACTGCTTGAAACCATTTTTTTTAGGCGTGTGAGACTTATTATATTTAACTAAATGAAAAAATGCAGAGATTCTGTACTTCTAGTTTAGTGACGACCCTAGGGTCATCCCTGCCACGGTAGTGCTAAAGTATAAAAAAATCCATTATTTTTTAATACATGGTGTGAGAAGTACATATTTTTTGTCAATATTGCGATTTGTTCACACAAGGAGACGATAGAAAGTCATTATTTCGTACTAAAAAACGTCTCTGACAATTGCGTGACTGCTTGAAACCATTTTTTTTAGGCGTGGGAGACTTATTATATTTAACTAAATGAAAAAATGCAGAGATTCTGTACTTCTAATTAGTGACGACCCTAGGGTCATCCCTGCCACAGTAGTGCTAAAATATAAAAAAATCCATTATTTTTTAATACATGGTGTGAGAAGTACATATCTTTTTGTCAATATTGCGATTTGTTCACACAAGGAGACGATAGAAAGTCATTATTTCGTACTAAAAAACGTCTCTGACAATTGCGTGACTGCTTGAAACCATTTTTTTTAGGCGTGGGAGACTTATTATATTTAACTAAATGAAAAAATGCAGAGATTCTGTACTTCTAATTAGTGACGACCCTAGGGTCATCCCTGCCACAGTAGTGCTAAAGTATAAAAAAATCCATTATTTTTTAATACATGGTGTGAGAAGTACATATCTTTTTGTCAATATTGCGATTTGTTCACACAAGGAGACGATAGAAAGTCATTATTTCGAACTAAAAAACGTCTCTGACAATTGCGTGACTGCTTGAAACCATTTTTTTAGGCGTGGGAGACTTATTATATTTAACTAAATGAAAAAATGCAGAGATTCTGTACTTCTAGTTTAGTGACGACCCTAGGGTCATCCCTGCCACGGTAGTGCTAAAGTATAAAAAAATCCATTATTTTTTAATACATGGTGTGAGAAGTACATATCTCTTTGTCAATATTGCGACTTGTTCACACAAGGAGACGATAGAAAGTCATTATTTCGTACTAAAAAACGTCTCTCACAATTGCGTGACTGCTTGAAACCATTTTTTTTAGGCGTGGGAGACTTATTATATTTAACTAAATGAAAAAATGCAGAGATTCTGTACTTCTAATTAGTGACGACCCTAGGGTTATCCCTGCCACAGTAGTGCTAAAGTATAAAAAAATCCATTATTTTTTAATACATGGTGTGAGAAGTACATATCTTTTTGTCAATATTGCGATTTGTTCACACAAGGAGACGATAGAAAGTCATTATTTCGAACTAAAAAACCTCTCTGACAATTGCGTGACTGCTTGAAAACATTTTTTTAGGCGTGGGAGACTTATTATATTTAACTAAATGAAAAAATGCAGAGATTCTGTACTTCTAGTTTAGTGACGACCCTAGGGTCATCCCTGCCACAGTAGTGCTAAAATATAAAAAAATCCATTATTTTTTAATACATGGTGTGAGAAGTACATATCTTTTTGTCAATATTGCGATTTGTTCACACAAGGAGACGATAGAAAGTCATTATTTCGTACTAAAAAACGTCTCTGACAATTGCGTGACTGCTTGAAACCATTTTTTTTAGGCGTGGGAGACTTATTATATTTAACTAAATGAAAAAATGCAGAGATTCTGTACTTCTAATTAGTGACGACCCTAGGGTCATCCCTGCCACAGTAGTGCTAAAGTATAAAAAAATCCATTATTTTTTAATACATGGTGTGAGAAGTACATATCTTTTTGTCAATATTGCGATTTGTTCACACAAGGAGACGATAGAAAGTCATTATTTCGTACTAAAAAACGTCTCCGACAATTGCGTGACTGCTTGAAAACATTTTTTTAGGCGTGGGAGACTTATTATATTTAACTAAATGAAAAAATGCAGAGATTCTGTACTTCTAGTTTAGTGACGACCCTAGGGTCATCCCTGCCACGGTAGTGCTAAAGTATAAATAAATCCATTATTTTTTAATACATGGTGTGAGAAGTACATATCTTTTTGTCAATATTGCGACTTGTTCACACAAGGAGACGATAGAAAGTCATTATTTCGTACTAAAAAACGTCTCTCACAATTGCGTGACTGCTTGAAACCATTTTTTTTAGGCGTGGGAGACTTATTATATTTAACTAAATGAAAAAATGCAGAGATTCTGTACTTCTAATTAGTGACGACCCTAGGGTCATCCCTGCCACAGTAGTGCTAAAGTATAAAAAAATCCATTATTTTTTAATACATGGTGTGAGAAGTACATATCTTTTTGTCAATATTGCGACTTGTTCACACAAGGAGACGATAGAAAGTCATTATTTCGAACTAAAAAACGTCTCTGACAATTGCGTGACTGCTTGAAAACATTTTTTTAGGCGTGGGAGACTTATTATATTTAACTAAATGAAAAAATGCAGAGATTCTGTACTTCTAGTTTAGTGACGACCCTAGGGTCATCCCTGCCACGGTAGTGCTAAAGTATAAAAAAATCCATTATTTTTTAATACATGGTGTGAGAAGTACATATCTTTTTGTCAATATTGCGACTTGTTCACACAAGGAGACGATAGAAAGTCATTATTTCGTACTAAAAAACGTCTCTCACAATTGCGTGACTGCTTGAAACCATTTTTTTTAGGCGTGGGAGACTTATTATATTTAACTAAATGAAAAAATGCAGAGATTCTGTACTTCTAGTTTAGTGACGACCCTAGGGTCATCCCTGCCACGGTAGTGCTAAAGTATAAAAAAATCCATTATTTTTTAATACATGGTGTGAGAAGTACATATCTTTTTGTCAATATTGCGACTTGTTCACACAAGGAGACGATAGAAAGTCATTATTTCGTACTAAAAAACGTCTCTCACAATTGCGTGACTGCTCGAAACCATTTTTTTTAGGCGTGGGAGACTTATTATATTTAACTAAATGAAAAAATGCAGAGATTCTGTACTTCTAGTTTAGTGACGACCCTAGGGTCATCCCTGCCACAGTAGTGCTAAAGTATAAAAAAATCCATTATTTTTTAATACATGGTGTGAGAAGTACATATCTTTTTGTCAATATTGCGATTTGTTCACACAAGGAGACGATAGAAAGTCATTATTTCGAACTAAAAAACGTCTCTGACAATTGCGTGACTGCTTGAAAACATTTTTTTAGGCGTGGGAGACTTATTATATTTAACTAAATGAAAAAATGCAGAGATTCTGTACTTCTAGTTTAGTGACGACCCTAGGGTCATCCCTGCCACGGTAGTGCTAAAGTATAAAAAAATCCATTATTTTTTAATACATGGTGTGAGAAGTACATATCTTTTTGTCAATATTGCGACTTGTTCACACAAGGAGACGATAGAAAGTCATTATTTCGTACTAAAAAACGTCTCTCACAATTGCGTGACTGCTTGAAACCATTTTTTTAGGCGTGGGAGACTTATTATATTTAACTAAATGAAAAAATGCAGAGATTCTGTACTTCTAGTTTAGTGACGACCCTAGGGTCATCCCTGCCACGGTAGTGCTAAAGTATAAAAAAATCCATTATTTTTTAATACATGGTGTGAGAAGTACATATTTTTTGTCAATATTGCGATTTGTTCACACAAGGAGACGATAGAATATCATTATTTCGTACTAAAAAACGTCTCTCACAATTGCGTGACTGCTCGAAACCATTTTTTTTAGGCGTGGGAGACTTATTATATTTAACTAAATGAAAAAATGCAGAGATTCTGTACTTCTAGTTTAGTGACGACCCTAGGGTCATCCCTGCCACAGTAGTGCTAAAGTATAAAAAAATCCATTATTTTTTAATACATGGTGTGAGAAGTACATATCTTTTTGTCAATATTGCGATTTGTTCACACAAGGAGACGATAGAAAGTCATTATTTCGTACTAAAAAACGTCTCTGACAATTGCGTGACTGCTTGAAACCATTTTTTTTAGGCGTGGGAGACTTATTATATTTAACTAAATGAAAAAATGCAGAGATTCTGTACTTCTAATTAGTGACGACCCTAGGGTCATCCCTGCCACGGTAGTGCTAAAGTATAAAAAAATCCATTATTTTTTAATACATGGTGTGAGAAGTACATATCTTTTTGTCAATATTGCGATTTGTTCACACAAGGAGACGATAGAAAGTCATTATTTCTAACTAAAAAACGTCTCTGACAATTGCGTGACTGCTTGAAAAAATTTTTTTAGGCGTGGGAGACTTATTATATTTAACTAAATGAAAAAATGCAGAGATTCTGTACTTCTAGTTTAGTGACGACCCTAGGGTCATCCCTGCCACAGTAGTGCTAAAGTATAAAAAAATCCATTATTTTTTAATACATGGTGTGAGAAGTACATATCTTTTTGTCAATATTGCGATTTGTTCACACAAGGAGACGATAGAAAGTCATTATTTCGAACTAAAAAACGTCTCTGACAATTGCGTGACTGCTTGAAAACATTTTTTTAGGCGTGGGAGACTTATTATATTTAACTAAATGAAAAAATGCAGAGATTCTGTACTTCTAGTTTAGTGACGACCCTAGGGTCATCCCTGCCACGGTAGTGCTAAAGTATAAAAAAATCCATTATTTTTTAATACATGGTGTGAGAAGTACATATCTTTTTGTCAATATTGCGACTTGTTCACACAAGGAGACGATAGAAAGTCATTATTTCGTACTAAAAAACGTCTCTCACAATTGCGTGACTGCTTGAAACCATTTTTTTTAGGCGTGGGAGACTTATTATATTTAACTAAATGAAAAAATGCAGAGATTCTGTACTTCTAGTTTAGTGACGACCCTAGGGTCATCCCTGCCACAGTAGTGCTAAAGTATAAAAAAATCCATTATTTTTTAATACATGGTGTGAGAAGTACATATCTTTTTGTCAATATTGCGACTTGTTCACACAAGGAGACGATAGAAAGTCATTATTTCGTACTAAAAAACGTCTCTCACAATTGCGTGACTGCTCGAAACCATTTTTTTTAGGCGTGGGAGACTTATTATATTTAACTAAATGAAAAAATGCAGAGATTCTGTACTTCTAGTTTAGTGACGACCCTAGGGTCATCCCTGCCACAGTAGTGCTAAAGTATAAAAAAATCCATTATTTTTTAATACATGGTGTGAGAAGTACATATCTTTTTGTCAATATTGCGATTTGTTCACACAAGGAGACGATAGAAAGTCATTATTTCGAACTAAAAAACGTCTCTGACAATTGCGTGACTGCTTGAAAACATTTTTTTAGGCGTGGGAGACTTATTATATTTAACTAAATGAAAAAATGCAGAGATTCTGTACTTCTAGTTTAGTGACGACCCTAGGGTCATCCCTGCCACGGTAGTGCTAAAGTATAAAAAAATCCATTATTTTTTAATACATGGTGTGAGAAGTACATATTTTTTGTCAATATTGCGATTTGTTCACACAAGGAGACGATAGAATATCATTATTTCGTACTAAAAAACGTCTCTCACAATTGCGTGACTGCTCGAAACCATTTTTTTTAGGCGTGGGAGACTTATTATATTTAACTAAATGAAAAAATGCAGAGATTCTGTACTTCTAGTTTAGTGACGACCCTAGGGTCATCCCTGCCACAGTAGTGCTAAAGTATAAAAAAATCCATTATTTTTTAATACATGGTGTGAGAAGTACATATCTTTTTGTCAATATTGCGATTTGTTCACACAAGGAGACGATAGAAAGTCATTATTTCGTACTAAAAAACGTCTCTGACAATTGCGTGACTGCTTGAAACCATTTTTTTTAGGCGTGGGAGACTTATTATATTTAACTAAATGAAAAAATGCAGAGATTCTGTACTTCTAGTTTAGTGACGACCCTAGGGTCATCCCTGCCACGGTAGTGCTAAAGTATAAATAAATCCATTATTTTTTAATACATGGTGTGAGAAGTACATATCTTTTTGTCAATATTGCGACTTGTTCACACAAGGAGACGATAGAAAGTCATTATTTCGTACTAAAAAACGTCTCTCACAATTGCGTGACTGCTTGAAACCATTTTTTTTAGGCGTGGGAGACTTATTATATTTAACTAAATGAAAAAATGCAGAGATTCTGTACTTCTAATTAGTGACGACCCTAGGGTCATCCCTGCCACAGTAGTGCTAAAGTATAAAAAAATCCATTATTTTTTAATACATGGTGTGAGAAGTACATATCTTTTTGTCAATATTGCGACTTGTTCACACAAGGAGACGATAGAAAGTCATTATTTCGAACTAAAAAACGTCTCTGACAATTGCGTGACTGCTTGAAAACATTTTTTTAGGCGTGGGAGACTTATTATATTTAACTAAATGAAAAAATGCAGAGATTCTGTACTTCTAGTTTAGTGACGACCCTAGGGTCATCCCTGCCACGGTAGTGCTAAAGTATAAAAAAATCCATTATTTTTTAATACATGGTGTGAGAAGTACATATCTTTTTGTCAATATTGCGACTTGTTCACACAAGGAGACGATAGAAAGTCATTATTTCGTACTAAAAAACGTCTCTCACAATTGCGTGACTGCTTGAAACCATTTTTTTTAGGCGTGGGAGACTTATTATATTTAACTAAATGAAAAAATGCAGAGATTCTGTACTTCTAGTTTAGTGACGACCCTAGGGTCATCCCTGCCACAGTAGTGCTAAAGTATAAAAAAATCCATTATTTTTTAATACATGGTGTGAGAAGTACATATCTTTTTGTCAATATTGCGACTTGTTCACACAAGGAGACGATAGAAAGTCATTATTTCGTACTAAAAAACGTCTCTCACAATTGCGTGACTGCTCGAAACCATTTTTTTTAGGCGTGGGAGACTTATTATATTTAACTAAATGAAAAAATGCAGAGATTCTGTACTTCTAGTTTAGTGACGACCCTAGGGTCATCCCTGCCACAGTAGTGCTAAAGTATAAAAAAATCCATTATTTTTTAATACATGGTGTGAGAAGTACATATCTTTTTGTCAATATTGCGATTTGTTCACACAAGGAGACGATAGAAAGTCATTATTTCGAACTAAAAAACGTCTCTGACAATTGCGTGACTGCTTGAAAACATTTTTTTAGGCGTGGGAGACTTATTATATTTAACTAAATGAAAAAATGCAGAGATTCTGTACTTCTAGTTTAGTGACGACCCTAGGGTCATCCCTGCCACGGTAGTGCTAAAGTATAAAAAAATCCATTATTTTTTAATACATGGTGTGAGAAGTACATATTTTTTGTCAATATTGCGATTTGTTCACACAAGGAGACGATAGAATATCATTATTTCGTACTAAAAAACGTCTCTCACAATTGCGTGACTGCTTGAAACCATTTTTTTTAGGCGTGGGAGACTTATTATATTTAACTAAATGAAAAAATGCAGAGATTCTGTACTTCTAGTTTAGTGACGACCCTAGGGTCATCCCTGCCACAGTAGTGCTAAAGTATAAAAAAATCCATTATTTTTTAATACATGGTGTGAGAAGTACATATCTTTTTGTCAATATTGCGATTTGTTCACACAAGGAGACGATAGAAAGTCATTATTTCGTACTAAAAAACGTCTCTGACAATTGCGTGACTGCTTGAAACCATTTTTTTTAGGCGTGGGAGACTTATTATATTTAACTAAATGAAAAAATGCAGAGATTCTGTACTTCTAATTAGTGACGACCCTAGGGTCATCCCTGCCACGGTAGTGCTAAAGTATAAAAAAATCCATTATTTTTTAATACATGGTGTGAGAAGTACATATCTTTTTGTCAATATTGCGATTTGTTCACACAAGGAGACGATAGAAAGTCATTATTTCTAACTAAAAAACGTCTCTGACAATTGCGTGACTGCTTGAAAAAATTTTTTTAGGCGTGGGAGACTTATTATATTTAACTAAATGAAAAAATGCAGAGATTCTGTACTTCTAGTTTAGTGACGACCCTAGGGTCATCCCTGCCACAGTAGTGCTAAAGTATAAAAAAATCCATTATTTTTTAATACATGGTGTGAGAAGTACATATCTTTTTGTCAATATTGCGATTTGTTCACACAAGGAGACGATAGAAAGTCATTATTTCGAACTAAAAAACGTCTCTGACAATTGCGTGACTGCTTGAAAACATTTTTTTAGGCGTGGGAGACTTATTATATTTAACTAAATGAAAAAATGCAGAGATTCTGTACTTCTAGTTTAGTGACGACCCTAGGGTCATCCCTGCCACGGTAGTGCTAAAGTATAAAAAAATCCATTATTTTTTAATACATGGTGTGAGAAGTACATATCTTTTTGTCAATATTGCGACTTGTTCACACAAGGAGACGATAGAAAGTCATTATTTCGTACTAAAAAACGTCTCTCACAATTGCGTGACTGCTTGAAACCATTTTTTTTAGGCGTGGGAGACTTATTATATTTAACTAAATGAAAAAATGCAGAGATTCTGTACTTCTAGTTTAGTGACGACCCTAGGGTCATCCCTGCCACAGTAGTGCTAAAGTATAAAAAAATCCATTATTTTTTAATACATGGTGTGAGAAGTACATATCTTTTTGTCAATATTGCGACTTGTTCACACAAGGAGACGATAGAAAGTCATTATTTCGTACTAAAAAACGTCTCTCACAATTGCGTGACTGCTCGAAACCATTTTTTTTAGGCGTGGGAGACTTATTATATTTAACTAAATGAAAAAATGCAGAGATTCTGTACTTCTAGTTTAGTGACGACCCTAGGGTCATCCCTGCCACAGTAGTGCTAAAGTATAAAAAAATCCATTATTTTTTAATACATGGTGTGAGAAGTACATATCTTTTTGTCAATATTGCGATTTGTTCACACAAGGAGACGATAGAAAGTCATTATTTCGAACTAAAAAACGTCTCTGACAATTGCGTGACTGCTTGAAAACATTTTTTTAGGCGTGGGAGACTTATTATATTTAACTAAATGAAAAAATGCAGAGATTCTGTACTTCTAGTTTAGTGACGACCCTAGGGTCATCCCTGCCACGGTAGTGCTAAAATATAAAAAAATCCATTATTTTTTAATACATGGTGTGAGAAGTACATATCTTTTTGTCAATATTGCGATTTGTTCACACAAGGAGACGATAGAAAGTCATTATTTCGTACTAAAAAACGTCTCTGACAATTGCGTGACTGCTTGAAACCATTTTTTTTAGGCGTGGGAGACTTATTATATTTAACTAAATGAAAAAATGCAGAGATTCTGTACTTCTAATTAGTGACGACCCTAGGGTCATCCCTGCCACAGTAGTGCTAAAGTATAAAAAAATCCATTATTTTTTAATACATGGTGTGAGAAGTACATATCTTTTTGTCAATATTGCGACTTGTTTACACAAGGAGACGATAGAAAGTCATTATTTCGTACTAAAAAACGTCTCTCACAATTGCGTGACTGCTTGAAACCATTTTTTTTAGGCGTGTGAGACTTATTATATTTAACTAAATGAAAAAATGCAGAGATTCTGTACTTCTAGTTTAGTGACGACCCTAGGGTCATCCCTGCCACAGTAGTGCTAAAGTATAAAAAAATCCATTATTTTTTAATACATGGTGTGAGAAGTACATATCTTTTTGTCAATATTGCGATTTGTTCACACAAGGAGACGATAGAAAGTCATTATTTCGAACTAAAAAACGTCTCTGACAATTGCGTGACTGCTTGAAAACATTTTTTTAGGCGTGGGAGACTTATTATATTTAACTAAATGAAAAAATGCAGAGATTCTGTACTTCTAGTTTAGTGACGACCCTAGGGTCATCCCTGCCACGGTAGTGCTAAAGTATAAAAAAATCCATTATTTTTTAATACATGGTGTGAGAAGTACATATCTTTTTGTCAATATTGCGACTTGTTCACACAAGGAGACGATAGAAAGTCATTATTTCGTACTAAAAAACGTCTCTCACAATTGCGTGACTGCTTGAAACCATTTTTTTAGGCGTGGGAGACTTATTATATTTAACTAAATGAAAAAATGCAGAGATTCTGTACTTCTAGTTTAGTGACGACCCTAGGGTCATCCCTGCCACGGTAGTGCTAAAGTATAAAAAAATCCATTATTTTTTAATACATGGTGTGAGAAGTACATATTTTTTGTCAATATTGCGATTTGTTCACACAAGGAGACGATAGAATATCATTATTTCGTACTAAAAAACGTCTCTCACAATTGCGTGACTGCTCGAAACCATTTTTTTTAGGCGTGGGAGACTTATTATATTTAACTAAATGAAAAAATGCAGAGATTCTGTACTTCTAGTTTAGTGACGACCCTAGGGTCATCCCTGCCACAGTAGTGCTAAAGTATAAAAAAATCCATTATTTTTTAATACATGGTGTGAGAAGTACATATCTTTTTGTCAATATTGCGATTTGTTCACACAAGGAGACGATAGAAAGTCATTATTTCGTACTAAAAAACGTCTCTGACAATTGCGTGACTGCTTGAAACCATTTTTTTTAGGCGTGGGAGACTTATTATATTTAACTAAATGAAAAAATGCAGAGATTCTGTACTTCTAATTAGTGACGACCCTAGGGTCATCCCTGCCACGGTAGTGCTAAAGTTTAAAAAAATCCATTATTTTTTAATACATGGTGTGAGAAGTACATATCTTTTTGTCAATATTGCGATTTGTTCACACAAGGAGACGATAGAAAGTCATTATTTCGAACTAAAAAACGTCTCTGACAATTGCGTGACTGCTTGAAAACATTTTTTTAGGCGTGGGAGACTTATTATATTTAACTAAATGAAAAAATGCAGAGATTCTGTACTTCTAGTTTAGTGACGACCCTAGGGTCATCCCTGCCACGGTAGTGCTAAAGTATAAAAAAATCCATTATTTTTTAATACATGGTGTGAGAAGTACATATCTTTTTGTCAATATTGCGATTTGTTCACACAAGGAGACGATAGAAAGTCATTATTTCTAACTAAAAAACGTCTCTGACAATTGCGTGACTGCTTGAAAAAATTTTTTTAGGCGTGGGAGACTTATTATATTTAACTAAATGAAAAAATGCAGAGATTCTGTACTTCTAGTTTAGTGACGACCCTAGGGTCATCCCTGCCACAGTAGTGCTAAAGTATAAAAAAATCCATTATTTTTTAATACATGGTGTGAGAAGTACATATCTTTTTGTCAATATTGCGATTTGTTCACACAAGGAGACGATAGAATATCATTATTTCGTACTAAAAAACGTCTCTGACAATTGCGTGACTGCTCGAAACCATTTTTTTTAGGCGTGGGAGACTTATTATATTTAACTAAATGAAAAAATGCAGAGATTCTGTACTTCTAATTAGTGACGACCCTAGGGTCATCCCTGCCACGGTAGTGCTAAAGTATAAAAAAATCCATTATTTTTTAATACATGGTGTGAGAAGTACATATCTTTTTGTCAATATTGCGACTTGTTCACACAAGGAGACGATAGAAAGTCATTATTTCGTACTAAAAAACGTCTCTCACAATTGCGTGACTGCTTGAAAACATTTTTTTAGGCGTGGGAGACTTATTATATTTAACTAAATGAAAAAATGCAGAGATTCTGTACTTCTAGTTTAGTGACGACCCTAGGGTCATCCCTGCCACGGTAGTGCTAAAGTATAAAAAAATCCATTATTTTTTAATACATGGTGTGAGAAGTACATATCTTTTTGTCAATATTGCGACTTGTTCACACAAGGAGACGATAGAAAGTCATTATTTCGTACTAAAAAACGTCTCTCACAATTGCGTGACTGCTCGAAACCATTTTTTTTAGGCGTGGGAGACATTATATTTAACTAAATGAAAAAATGCAGAGATTCTGTACTTCTAGTTTAGTGACGACCCTAGGGTCATCCCTGCCACAGTAGTGCTAAAGTATAAAAAAATCCATTATTTTTTAATACATGGTGTGAGAAGTACATATCTTTTTGTCAATATTGCGATTTGTTCACACAAGGAGACGATAGAAAGTCATTATTTCGAACTAAAAAACGTCTCTGACAATTGCGTGACTGCTTGAAAACATTTTTTTAGGCGTGGGAGACTTATTATATTTAACTAAATGAAAAAATGCAGAGATTCTGTACTTCTAATTAGTGACGACCCTAGGGTCATCCCTGCCACAGTAGTGCTAAAGTATAAAAAAATCCATTATTTTTTAATACATGGTGTGAGAAGTACATATCTTTTTGTCAATATTGCGATTTGTTCACACAAGGAGACGATAGAAAGTCATTATTTCGAACTAAAAAACGTCTCTGACAATTGCGTGACTGCTTGAAAACATTTTTTTAGGCGTGGGAGACTTATTATATTTAACTAAATGAAAAAATGCAGAGATTCTGTACTTCTAGTTTAGTGACGACCCTAGGGTCATCCCTGCCACAGTAGTGCTAAAATATAAAAAAATCCATTATTTTTTAATACATGGTGTGAGAAGTACATATCTTTTTGTCAATATTGCGATTTGTTCACACAAGGAGACGATAGAAAGTCATTATTTCGTACTAAAAAACGTCTCTGACAATTGCGTGACTGCTTGAAACCATTTTTTTTAGGCGTGGGAGACTTATTATATTTAACTAAATGAAAAAATGCAGAGATTCTGTACTTCTAGTTTAGTGACGACCCTAGGGTCATCCCTGCCACGGTAGTGCTAAAGTTTAAAAAAATCCATTATTTTTTAATACATGGTGTGAGAAGTACATATCTTTTTGTCAATATTGCGATTTGTTCACACAAGGAGACGATAGAAAGTCATTATTTCGTACTAAAAAACGTCTCTCACAATTGCGTGACTGCTTGAAACCATTTTTTTAGGCGTGGGAGACTTATTATATTTAACTAAATGAAAAAATGCAGAGATTCTGTACTTCTAGTTTAGTGACGACCCTAGGGTCATCCCTGCCACAGTAGTGCTAAAGTATAAAAAAATCCATTATTTTTTAATACATGGTGTGAGAAGTACATATCTTTTTGTCAATATTGCGATTTGTTCACACAAGGAGACGATAGAAAGTCATTATTTCTAACTAAAAAACGTCTCTGACAATTGCGTGACTGCTTGAAAAAATTTTTTTAGGCGTGGGAGACTTATTATATTTAACTAAATGAAAAAATGCAGAGATTCTGTACTTCTAGTTTAGTGACGACCCTAGGGTCATCCCTGCCACAGTAGTGCTAAAGTATAAAAAAATCCATTATTTTTTAATACATGGTGTGAGAAGTACATATCTTTTTGTCAATATTGCGATTTGTTCACACAAGGAGACGATAGAATATCATTATTTCGTACTAAAAAACGTCTCTGACAATTGCGTGACTGCTCGAAACCATTTTTTTTAGGCGTGGGAGACTTATTATATTTAACTAAATGAAAAAATGCAGAGATTCTGTACTTCTAATTAGTGACGACCCTAGGGTCATCCCTGCCACGGTAGTGCTAAAGTATAAAAAAATCCATTATTTTTTAATACATGGTGTGAGAAGTACATATCTTTTTGTCAATATTGCGACTTGTTCACACAAGGAGACGATAGAAAGTCATTATTTCGTACTAAAAAACGTCTCTCACAATTGCGTGACTGCTTGAAAACATTTTTTTAGGCGTGGGAGACTTATTATATTTAACTAAATGAAAAAATGCAGAGATTCTGTACTTCTAGTTTAGTGACGACCCTAGGGTCATCCCTGCCACGGTAGTGCTAAAGTATAAAAAAATCCATTATTTTTTAATACATGGTGTGAGAAGTACATATCTTTTTGTCAATATTGCGACTTGTTCACACAAGGAGACGATAGAAAGTCATTATTTCGTACTAAAAAACGTCTCTCACAATTGCGTGACTGCTCGAAACCATTTTTTTTAGGCGTGGGAGACATTATATTTAACTAAATGAAAAAATGCAGAGATTCTGTACTTCTAGTTTAGTGACGACCCTAGGGTCATCCCTGCCACAGTAGTGCTAAAGTATAAAAAAATCCATTATTTTTTAATACATGGTGTGAGAAGTACATATCTTTTTGTCAATATTGCGATTTGTTCACACAAGGAGACGATAGAAAGTCATTATTTCGAACTAAAAAACGTCTCTGACAATTGCGTGACTGCTTGAAAACATTTTTTTAGGCGTGGGAGACTTATTATATTTAACTAAATGAAAAAATGCAGAGATTCTGTACTTCTAATTAGTGACGACCCTAGGGTCATCCCTGCCACAGTAGTGCTAAAGTATAAAAAAATCCATTATTTTTTAATACATGGTGTGAGAAGTACATATCTTTTTGTCAATATTGCGATTTGTTCACACAAGGAGACGATAGAAAGTCATTATTTCGTACTAAAAAACGTCTCTGACAATTGCGTGACTGCTTGAAACCATTTTTTTTAGGCGTGGGAGACTTATTATATTTAACTAAATGAAAAAATGCAGAGATTCTGTACTTCTAGTTTAGTGACGACCCTAGGGTCATCCCTGCCACGGTAGTGCTAAAGTTTAAAAAAATCCATTATTTTTTAATACATGGTGTGAGAAGTACATATCTTTTTGTCAATATTGCGATTTGTTCACACAAGGAGACGATAGAAAGTCATTATTTCGTACTAAAAAACGTCTCTCACAATTGCGTGACTGCTTGAAACCATTTTTTTAGGCGTGGGAGACTTATTATATTTAACTAAATGAAAAAATGCAGAGATTCTGTACTTCTAGTTTAGTGACGACCCTAGGGTCATCCCTGCCACAGTAGTGCTAAAGTATAAAAAAATCCATTATTTTTTAATACATGGTGTGAGAAGTACATATCTTTTTGTCAATATTGCGATTTGTTCACACAAGGAGACGATAGAAAGTCATTATTTCGTACTAAAAAACGTCTCTGACAATTGCGTGACTGTTTGAAACCATTTTTTTTAGGCGTGGGAGACTTATTATATTTAACTAAATGAAAAAATGCAGAGATTCTGTACTTCTAGTTTAGTGACGACCCTAGGGTCATCCCTGCCACAGTAGTGCTAAAGTATAAAAAAATCCATTATTTTTTAATACATGGTGTGAGAAGTACATATCTTTTTGTCAATATTGCGACTTGTTCACACAAGGAGACGATAGAAAGTCATTATTTCGTACTAAAAAACGTCTCTCACAATTGCGTGACTGCTTGAAACCATTTTTTTAGGCGTGGGAGACTTATTATATTTAACTAAATGAAAAAATGCAGAGATTCTGTACTTCTAGTTTAGTGACGACCCTAGGGTCATCCCTGCCACAGTAGTGCTAAAGTATAAAAAAATCCATTATTTTTTAATACATGGTGTGAGAAGTACATATCTTTTTGTCAATATTGCGACTTGTTCACACAAGGAGACGATAGAAAGTCATTATTTCGTACTAAAAAACGTCTCTCACAATTGCGTGACTGCTTGAAAACATTTTTTTAGGCGTGGGAGACTTATTATATTTAACTAAATGAAAAAATGCAGAGATTCTGTACTTCTAGTTTAGTGACGACCCTAGGGTCATCCCTGCCACGGTAGTGCTAAAGTATAAAAAAATCCATTATTTTTTAATACATGGTGTGAGAAGTACATATCTTTTTGTCAATATTGCGACTTGTTCACACAAGGAGACGATAGAAAGTCATTATTTCGTACTAAAAAACGTCCCTACCAATTCTGTGATTACAATGAAGGTTATTGACCACTGATGACCTCATTTTGCGTGTCCGGGAGATTCTAAGAGGATAGCAAATGTCATTGACCTCATTTGACGTCATTTGACCGACGCGGCGCTTCTGAGTCTATCCTGAAGTTCATTGACCTCTGGTGACTTCATTTTACGTGTCCGGGGCGTCTTAGAGGGCAGCAAAGGTCATTGACCTCTGGTGACCTCATTTTGCGTGTCCGGGGCGTCTTAGAGGGCAGCAAAGTTCATTGACCTCTGGTGACCTCATTTGGCGTGTCCTGGGCGTCTTAGAGGGCAGCAAAGGTCATTGACCTCTGGTGACCTCATTTCGCGTGTCCTGGGCGTCTTAGAGGGCAGCAAAGGTCATTGACCTCTGGTGACCTCATTTTGCGTGTCCGGGGCGTCTTAGAGGGCAGCAAAGGTTATTGACCTCTGGTGACCTCATTTTGCGTGCCCGGGGTGTCTTAGAGGGCAGCAAAGGTCATTGACCTCTGGTGACCTCATTTTGCGTGTCCTGGGCGTCTTAGAGGGCAGCAAAGGTCATGGACCTCTGGTGACCTCATTTTGCGTGTCCTGGGCGTCTTAGAGGGCAGCAAAGGTCATTGACCTCTGGTGACCTCATTTCGCGTGCCCGGGGCGTCTTAGAGGGCAGCAAAGGTCATTGACCTCTGATGACCTCATTTTGCGTGTCCTGGGCGTCTTAGAGGGCAGCAAAGGTCATTGACCTCTGGTGACCTCATTTTGCGTGTCCGGGGCGTCTTAGAGGGCAGCAAAGGTCATTGACCTCTGGTGACCTCATTTTGCGTGCCCGGGGCGTCTTAGAGGGCAGCAAAGGTCATTGACCTCTGGTGACCTCATTTTGCGTGCCCGGGGCGTCTTAGATGGCAGCAAAGGTCATTGACCTCTGGTGACCTCATTTTGCGTGCCCGGGGCGTCTTAGATGGCAGCAAAGGTCATTGACCTCTGGTGACCTCATTTGGCGTGTCCGGGGCGTCTTAGAGGGCAGCAAAGGTCTTTGACCTCTGGTGACCTCATTTCGCGTGCCCGGGGCGTCTTAGAGGGCAGCAAAGGTCATTGACCTCTGGTGACCTCATTTCGCGTGCCCGGGGCGTCTTAGAGGGCAGCAAAGGTCATTGACCTCTGATGACCTCATTTTGCGTGTCCTGGGCGTCTTAGAGGGCAGCAAAGGTCATTGACCTCTGGTGACCTCATTTCGCGTGCCCGGGGCGTCTTAGAGGGCAGCAAAGGTCATTGACCTCTGGTGACCTCATTTTGCGTGTCCTGGGCGTCTTAGAGGGCAGCAAAGGTCATTGACCTCTGGTGACCTCATTTTGCGTGTCCTGGGCGTCTTAGAGGGCAGCAAAGGTCATTGACCTCTGGTGACCTCATTTTGCGTGCCCGGGGCGTCTTAGAGGGCAGCAAAGGTCATTGACCTCTGGTGACCTCATTTTGCGTGTCCGGGGCGCCTTATTGGGCAGCAAAGGTCATTGACCTCTGGTGACCTCATTTTGCGTGCCCGGGGCGTCTTAGAGGGCAGCAAAGGTCATTGACCTCTGGTGACCTCATTTTGCGTGTCCTGGGCGTCTTAAAGGGCAGCAAAGGTCATTGACCTCTGGTGACCTCATTTTGCGTGTCCTGGGCGTCTTAGAGGGCAGCAAAGGTCATTGACCTCTGGTGACCTCATTTTGCGTGTCCGGGGCGTCTTAGAGGGCAGCAAAGGTCATTGACCTCTGGTGACCTCATTTTGCGTGTCCTGGGCGTCTTAGAGGGCAGCAAAGGTCATTGACCTCTGGTGACCTCATTTTGCGTGTCCGGGGCGTCTTAGAGGGCAGCAAAGGTCATTGACCTCTGGTGACCTCATTTTGCGTGCCCGGGGCGTCTTAGAGGGCAGCAAAGGTCATTGACCTCTGGTGACCTCATTTTGCGTGCCCGGGGCGTCTTAGAGGGCAGCAAAGGTCATTGACCTCTGTTGACCTCATTTTGCGTGCCCGGGGCGTCTTAGAGGGCAGCAAAGGTCATTGACCTCTGGTGACCTCATTTTGCGTGCCCGGGGCGTCTTAGATGGCAGCAAAGGTCATTGACCTCTGGTGACCTCATTTTGCGTGTCCTGGGCGTCTTAGAGGGCAGCAATGGTCATTGACCTCTGGTGACCTCATTTTGCGTGTCCGGGGCGTCTTAGAGGGCAGCAAAGGTCATTGACCTCTGGTGACCTCATTTTGCGTGTCCGGGGCGTCTTAGAGGGCAGCAAAGGTCATTGACCTCTGGTGACCTCATTTTGCGTGTCCGGGGCGTCTTAGAGGGCAGCAAAGGTCATTGACCTCTGGTGACCTCATTTTGCGTGTCCGGGGCGTCTTAGAGGGCAGCAAAGGTCATTGACCTCTGGTGACCTCATTTTGCGTGTCCTGGGCGTCTTAGAGGGCAGCAAAGGTCATTGACCTCTGGTGACCTCATTTTGCGTGTCCGGGGCGTTTTAAAGGGCAGCAAAGGTCATTGACCTCTGGTGACCTCATTTTGCGTGTCCGGGGCGTCTTAGAGGGCAGCAAAGGTCATTGACCTCTGATGACCTCATTTTGCGTGTCCTGGGCGTCTTAGAGGGCAGCAAAGGTCATTGACCTCTGGTGACCTCATTTTGCGTGCCCGGGGCGTCTTAGAGGGCAGCAAAGGTCATTGACCTCTGGTGACCTCATTTTGCGTGTCCGGGGCGTCTTAGAGGGCAGCAAAGGTCATTGACCTCTGGTGACCTCATTTTGCGTGCCCGGGGCGTCTTAGAGGGCAGCAAAGGTCATTGACCTCTGGTGACCTCATTTTGCTTGTCCGGGGCGTCTTAGAGGGCAGCAAAGGTCATTGACCTTTGGTGACCTCATTTCGCGTGCCCGGGGCGTCTTAGAGGGCAGCAAAGGTCATTGACCTCTGATGACCTCATTTCGCGTGTCCTGGGCGTCTTAGAGGGCAGCAAAGGTCATTGACCTCTGGTGACCTCATTTTGCGTGTCCGGGGCGTCTTAGAGGGCAGCAAAGGTCATTGACCTCTGGTGACCTCATTTTGCGTGTCCGGGGCGTCTTAGAGGGCAGCAAAGGTCATTGACCTCTGGTGACCTCATTTTGCGTGTCCGGGGCGTCTTAGAGGGCAGCAAAGGTCATTGACCTCTGGTGACCTCATTTTGCGTGCCCGGGGCGTCTTAGAGGGCAGCAAAGGTCATTGACCTCTGGTGACCTCATTTTGCGTGCCCGGGGCGTCTTAGAGGGCAGCAAAGGTCATTGACCTCTGGTGACCTCATTTTGCGTGTCCTGGGCGTCTTAGAGGGCAGCAAAGGTCATTGACCTCTGGTGACCTCATTTTGCGTGTCCTGGGCGTCTTAGAGGGCAGCAATGGTCATTGACCTCTGGTGACCTCATTTTGCGTGTCCGGGGCGTCTTAGAGGGCAGCAAAGGTCATTGACCTCTGGTGACCTCATTTTGCGTGTCCGGGGCGTCTTAGAGGGCAGCAAAGGTCATTGACCTCTGGTGACCTCATTTTGCGTGCCCGGGGCGTCTTAGAGGGCAGCAAAGGTCATTGACCTCTGGTGACCTCATTTTGCGTGCCCGGGGCGTCTTAGATGGCAGCAAAGGTCATTGACCTCTGGTGACCTCATTTGGCGTGTCCGGGGCGTCTTAGAGGGCAGCAAAGGTCTTTGACCTCTGGTGACCTCATTTCGCGTGCCCGGGGCGTCTTAGAGGGCAGCAAAGGTCATTGACCTCTGGTGACCTCATTTCGCGTGCCCGGGGCGTCTTAGAGGGCAGCAAAGGTCATTGACCTCTGATGACCTCATTTTGCGTGTCCTGGGCGTCTTAGAGGGCAGCAAAGGTCATTGACCTCTGGTGACCTCATTTCGCGTGCCCGGGGCGTCTTAGAGGGCAGCAAAGGTCATTGACCTCTGGTGACCTCATTTTGCGTGTCCTGGGCGTCTTAGAGGGCAGCAAAGGTCATTGACCTCTGGTGACCTCATTTTGCGTGTCCGGGGCGTCTTATTGGGCAGCAAAGGTCATTGACCTCTGGTGACCTCATTTTGCGTGCCCGGGGCGTCTTAGAGGGCAGCAAAGGTCATTGACCTCTGGTGACCTCATTTTGCGTGTCCTGGGCGTCTTAGAGGGCAGCAAAGGTCATTGACCTCTGGTGACCTCATTTTGCGTGTCCTGGGCGTCTTAGAGGGCAGCAAAGGTCATTGACCTCTGGTGACCTCATTTTGCGTGTCCGGGGCGTCTTAGAGGGCAGCAAAGGTCATTGACCTCTGGTGACCTCATTTTGCGTGTCCTGGGCGTCTTAGAGGGCAGCAAAGGTCATTGACCTCTGGTGACCTCATTTTGCGTGTCCGGGGCGTCTTAGAGGGCAGCAAAGGTCATTGACCTCTGGTGACCTCATTTTGCGTGCCCGGGGCGTCTTAGAGGGCAGCAAAGGTCATTGACCTCTGGTGACCTCATTTTGCGTGCCCGGGGCGTCTTAGAGGGCAGCAAAGGTCATTGACCTCTGGTGACCTCATTTTGCGTGCCCGGGGCGTCTTAGAGGGCAGCAAAGGTCTTTGACCTCTGGTGACCTCATTTCGCGTGCCCGGGGCGTCTTAGAGGGCAGCAAAGGTCATTGACCTCTGGTGACCTCATTTCGCGTGCCCGGGGCGTCTTAGAGGGCAGCAAAGGTCATTGACCTCTGATGACCTCATTTTGCGTGTCCTGGGCGTCTTAGAGGGCAGCAAAGGTCATTGACCTCTGGTGACCTCATTTCGCGTGCCCGGGGCGTCTTAGAGGGCAGCAAAGGTCATTGACCTCTGGTGACCTCATTTTGCGTGTCCTGGGCGTCTTAGAGGGCAGCAAAGGTCATTGACCTCTGGTGACCTCATTTTGCGTGTCCTGGGCGTCTTAGAGGGCAGCAAAGGTCATTGACCTCTGGTGACCTCATTTTGCGTGCCCGGGGCGTCTTAGAGGGCAGCAAAGGTCATTGACCTCTGGTGACCTCATTTTGCGTGTCCGGCGCGTCTTAGTGGGCAGCAAAGGTCATTGACCTCTGGTGACCTCATTTTGCGTGCCCGGGGCGTCTTAGAGGGCAGCAAAGGTCATTGACCTCTGGTGACCTCATTTTGCGTGTCCTGGGCGTCTTAGAGGGCAGCAAAGGTCATTGACCTCTGGTGACCTCATTTTGCGTGTCCTGGGCGTCTTAGAGGGCAGCAAAGGTCATTGACCTCTGGTGACCTCATTTTGCGTGTCCGGGGCGTCTTAGAGGGCAGCAAAGGTCATTGACCTCTGGTGACCTCATTTTGCGTGTCCTGGGCGTCTTAGAGGGCAGCAAAGGTCATTGACCTCTGGTGACCTCATTTTGCGTGTCCGGGGCGTCTTAGAGGGCAGCAAAGGTCATTGACCTCTGGTGACCTCATTTTGCGTGCCCGGGGCGTCTTAGAGGGCAGCAAAGGTCATTGACCTCTGGTGACCTCATTTTGCGTGCCCGGGGCGTCTTAGAGGGCAGCAAAGGTCATTGACCTCTGTTGACCTCATTTTGCGTGCCCGGGGCGTCTTAGAGGGCAGCAAAGGTCATTGACCTCTGGTGACCTCATTTTGCGTGCCCGGGGCGTCTTAGATGGCAGCAAAGGTCATTGACCTCTGGTGACCTCATTTTGCGTGCCCGGGACGTCTTAGAGGGCAGCAAAGGTCATTGACCTCTGGTGACCTCATTTTGCGTGCCCGGGGCGTCTTAGATGGCAGCAAAGGTCATTGACCTCTGGTGACCTCATTTGGCGTGTCCGGGGCGTCTTAGAGGGCAGCAAAGGTCTTTGACCTCTGGTGACCTCATTTCGCGTGCCCGGGGCGTCTTAGAGGGCAGCAAAGGTCATTGACCTCTGGTGACCTCATTTCGCGTGCCCGGGGCGTCTTAGAGGGCAGCAAAGGTCATTGACCTCTGATGACCTCATTTTGCGTGTCCTGGGCGTCTTAGAGGGCAGCAAAGGTCATTGACCTCTGGTGACCTCATTTCGCGTGCCCGGGGCGTCTTAGAGGGCAGCAAAGGTCATTGACCTCTGGTGACCTCATTTTGCGTGTCCTGGGCGTCTTAGAGGGCAGCAAAGGTCATTGACCTCTGGTGACCTCATTTTGCGTGTCCGGGGCGCCTTATTGGGCAGCAAAGGTCATTGACCTCTGGTGACCTCATTTTGCGTGCCCGGGGCGTCTTAGAGGGCAGCAAAGGTCATTGACCTCTGGTGACCTCATTTTGCGTGTCCTGGGCGTCTTAGAGGGCAGCAAAGGTCATTGACCTCTGGTGACCTCATTTTGCGTGTCCTGGGCGTCTTAGAGGGCAGCAAAGGTCATTGACCTCTGGTGACCTCATTTTGCGTGTCCGGGGCGTCTTAGAGGGCAGCAAAGGTCATTGACCTCTGGTGACCTCATTTTGCGTGTCCTGGGCGTCTTAGAGGGCAGCAAAGGTCATTGACCTCTGGTGACCTCATTTTGCGTGTCCGGGGCGTCTTAGAGGGCAGCAAAGGTCATTGACCTCTGGTGACCTCATTTTGCGTGCCCGGGGCGTCTTAGAGGGCAGCAAAGGTCATTGACCTCTGGTGACCTCATTTTGCGTGCCCGGGGCGTCTTAGAGGGCAGCAAAGGTCATTGACCTCTGGTGACCTCATTTTGCGTGCCCGGGGCGTCTTAGAGGGCAGCAAAGGTCTTTGACCTCTGGTGACCTCATTTCGCGTGCCCGGGGCGTCTTAGAGGGCAGCAAAGGTCATTGACCTCTGGTGACCTCATTTCGCGTGCCCGGGGCGTCTTAGAGGGCAGCAAAGGTCATTGACCTCTGATGACCTCATTTTGCGTGTCCTGGGCGTCTTAGAGGGCAGCAAAGGTCATTGACCTCTGGTGACCTCATTTCGCGTGCCCGGGGCGTCTTAGAGGGCAGCAAAGGTCATTGACCTCTGGTGACCTCATTTTGCGTGTCCTGGGCGTCTTAGAGGGCAGCAAAGGTCATTGACCTCTGGTGACCTCATTTTGCGTGTCCTGGGCGTCTTAGAGGGCAGCAAAGGTCATTGACCTCTGGTGACCTCATTTTGCGTGCCCGGGGCGTCTTAGAGGGCAGCAAAGGTCATTGACCTCTGGTGACCTCATTTTGCGTGTCCGGCGCGTCTTATTGGGCAGCAAAGGTCATTGACCTCTGGTGACCTCATTTTGCGTGCCCGGGGCGTCTTAGAGGGCAGCAAAGGTCATTGACCTCTGGTGACCTCATTTTGCGTGTCCTGGGCGTCTTAGAGGGCAGCAAAGGTCATTGACCTCTGGTGACCTCATTTTGCGTGTCCTGGGCGTCTTAGAGGGCAGCAAAGGTCATTGACCTCTGGTGACCTCATTTTGCGTGTCCGGGGCGTCTTAGAGGGCAGCAAAGGTCATTGACCTCTGGTGACCTCATTTTGCGTGTCCTGGGCGTCTTAGAGGGCAGCAAAGGTCATTGACCTCTGGTGACCTCATTTTGCGTGTCCGGGGCGTCTTAGAGGGCAGCAAAGGTCATTGACCTCTGGTGACCTCATTTTGCGTGCCCGGGGCGTCTTAGAGGGCAGCAAAGGTCATTGACCTCTGGTGACCTCATTTTGCGTGCCCGCGGCGTCTTAGAGGGCAGCAAAGGTCATTGACCTCTGTTGACCTCATTTTGCGTGCCCGGGGCGTCTTAGAGGGCAGCAAAGGTCATTGACCTCTGGTGACCTCATTTTGCGTGCCCGGGGCGTCTTAGAGGGCAGCAAAGGTCATTGACCTCTGGTGACCTCATTTTGCGTGTCCTGGGCGTCTTAGAGGGCAGCAATGGTCATTGACCTCTGGTGACCTCATTTTGCGTGTCCGGGGCGTCTTAGAGGGCAGCAAAGGTCATTGACCTCTGGTGACCTCATTTTGCGTGTCCGGGGCGTCTTAGAGGGCAGCAAAGGTCATTGACCTCTGGTGACCTCATTTTGCGTGTCCGGGGCGTCTTAGAGGGCAGCAAAGGTCATTGACCTCTGGTGACCTCATTTTGCGTGTCCGGGGCGTCTTAGAGGGCAGCAAAGGTCATTGACCTCTGGTGACCTCATTTTGCGTGTCCTGGGCGTCTTAGAGGGCAGCAAAGGTCATTGACCTCTGGTGACCTCATTTTGCGTGTCCGGGGCGTTTTAAAGGGCAGCAAAGGTCATTGACCTCTGGTGACCTCATTTTGCGTGTCCGGGGCGTCTTAGAGGGCAGCAAAGGTCATTGACCTCTGATGACCTCATTTTGCGTGTCCTGGGCGTCTTAGAGGGCAGCAAAGGTCATTGACCTCTGGTGACCTCATTTTGCGTGCCCGGGGCGTCTTAGAGGGCAGCAAAGGTCATTGACCTCTGGTGACCTCATTTTGCGTGTCCGGGGCGTCTTAGAGGGCAGCAAAGGTCATTGACCTCTGGTGACCTCATTTTGCGTGCCCGGGGCGTCTTAGAGGGCAGCAAAGGTCATTGACCTCTGGTGACCTCATTTTGCTTGTCCGGGGCGTCTTAGAGGGCAGCAAAGGTCATTGACCTTTGGTGACCTCATTTCGCGTGCCCGGGGCGTCTTAGAGGGCAGCAAAGGTCATTGACCTCTGATGACCTCATTTTGCGTGTCCTGGGCGTCTTAGAGGGCAGCAAAGGTCATTGACCTCTGGTGACCTCATTTTGCGTGTCCGGGGCGTCTTAGAGGGCAGCAAAGGTCATTGACCTCTGGTGACCTCATTTTGCGTGTCCTGGGCGTCTTAGAGGGCAGCAAAGGTCATTGACCTCTGGTGACCTCATTTTGCGTGTCCGGGGCGTCTTAGAGGGCAGCAAAGGTCATTGACCTCTGGTGACCTCATTTTGCGTGTCCGGGGCGTCTTAGAGGGCAGCAAAGGTCATTGACCTCTGGTGACCTCATTTTGCGTGTCCTGGGCGTCTTAGAGGGCAGCAAAGGTCATTGACCTCTGGTGACCTCATTTCGCGTGCCCGGGGCGTCTTAGAGGGCAGCAAAGGTCATTGACCTCTGATGACCTCATTTTGCGTGTCCTGGGCGTCTTAGAGGGCAGCAAAGGTCATTGACCTCTGGTGACCTCATTTGGCGTGTCCTGGGCGTCTTAGAGGGCAGCAAAGGTCATTGACCTCTGGTGACCTCACTTCGCGTGTCCTGGGCGTCTTAGAGGGCAGCAAAGGTCATTGACCTCTGGTGACCTCATTTTGCGTGTCCGGGGCGTCTTAGAGGGCAGCAAAGGTCATTGACCTCTGGTGACCTCATTTTGCGTGCCCGGGGCGTCTTAGAGGGCAGCAAAGGTCATTGACCTCTGGTGACCTCATTTTGCGTGCCCGGGGCGTCTTAGAGGGCAGCAAAGGTCATTGACCTCAGGTGACCTCATTTTGCGTGTCCTGGGCGTCTTAGAGGGCAGCAAAGGTCATTGACCTCTGGTGACCTCATTTTGCGTGTCCTGGGCGTCTTAGAGGGCAGCAATGGTCATTGACCTCTGGTGACCTCATTTTGCGTGTCCGGGGCGTCTTAGAGGGCAGCAAAGGTCATTGACCTCTGGTGACCTCATTTTGCGTGTCCGGGGCGTCTTAGAGGGCAGCAAAGGTCATTGACCTCTGGTGACCTCATTTTGCGTGCCCGGGGCGTCTTAGAGGGCAGCAAAGGTCATTGACCTCTGGTGACCTCATTTTGCGTGTCCGGGGCGTCTTAGATGGCAGCAAAGGTCATTGACCTCTGGTGACCTCATTTGGCGTGTCCGGGGCGTCTTAGAGGGCAGCAAAGGTCTTTGACCTCTGGTGACCTCATTTCGCGTGCCCGGGGCGTCTTAGAGGGCAGCAAAGGTCATTGACCTCTGGTGACCTCATTTCGCGTGCCCGGGGCGTCTTAGAGGGCAGCAAAGGTCATTGACCTCTGATGACCTCATTTTGCGTGTCCTGGGCGTCTTAGAGGGCAGCAAAGGTCATTGACCTCTGGTGACCTCATTTTGCGTGTCCGGGGCGTCTTAGAGGGCAGCAAAGGTCATTGACCTCTGGTGACCTCATTTTGCGTGCCCGGGGCGTCTTAGAGGGCAGCAAAGGTCATTGACCTCTGGTGACCTCATTTTGCGTGCCCGCGGCGTCTTAGAGGGCAGCAAAGGTCATTGACCTCTGTTGACCTCATTTTGCGTGCCCGGGGCGTCTTAGAGGGCAGCAAAGGTCATTGACCTCTGGTGACCTCATTTTGCGTGCCCGGGGCGTCTTAGATGGCAGCAAAGGTCATTGACCTCTGGTGACCTCATTTTGCGTGTCCTGGGCGTCTTAGAGGGCAGCAATGGTCATTGACCTCTGGTGACCTCATTTTGCGTGTCCGGGGCGTCTTAGAGGGCAGCAAAGGTCATTGACCTCTGGTGACCTCATTTTGCGTGTCCGGGGCGTCTTAGAGGGCAGCAAAGGTCATTGACCTCTGGTGACCTCATTTTGCGTGTCCGGGGCGTCTTAGAGGGCAGCAAAGGTCATTGACCTCTGGTGACCTCATTTTGCGTGTCCGGGGCGTCTTAGAGGGCAGCAAAGGTCATTGACCTCTGGTGACCTCATTTTGCGTGTCCTGGGCGTCTTAGAGGGCAGCAAAGGTCATTGACCTCTGGTGACCTCATTTTGCGTGTCCGGGGCGTTTTAAAGGGCAGCAAAGGTCATTGACCTCTGGTGACCTCATTTTGCGTGTCCGGGGCGTCTTAGAGGGCAGCAAAGGTCATTGACCTCTGATGACCTCATTTTGCGTGTCCTGGGCGTCTTAGAGGGCAGCAAAGGTCATTGACCTCTGGTGACCTCATTTTGCGTGCCCGGGGCGTCTTAGAGGGCAGCAAAGGTCATTGACCTCTGGTGACCTCATTTTGCGTGTCCGGGGCGTCTTAGAGGGCAGCAAAGGTCATTGACCTCTGGTGACCTCATTTTGCGTGCCCGGGGCGTCTTAGAGGGCAGCAAAGGTCATTGACCTCTGGTGACCTCATTTTGCTTGTCCGGGGCGTCTTAGAGGGCAGCAAAGGTCATTGACCTTTGGTGACCTCATTTCGCGTGCCCGGGGCGTCTTAGAGGGCAGCAAAGGTCATTGACCTCTGATGACCTCATTTTGCGTGTCCTGGGCGTCTTAGAGGGCAGCAAAGGTCATTGACCTCTGGTGACCTCATTTTGCGTGTCCGGGGCGTCTTAGAGGGCAGCAAAGGTCATTGACCTCTGGTGACCTCATTTTGCGTGTCCTGGGCGTCTTAGAGGGCAGCAAAGGTCATTGACCTCTGGTGACCTCATTTTGCGTGTCCGGGGCGTCTTAGAGGGCAGCAAAGGTCATTGACCTCTGGTGACCTCATTTTGCGTGTCCGGGGCGTCTTAGAGGGCAGCAAAGGTCATTGACCTCTGGTGACCTCATTTTGCGTGTCCTGGGCGTCTTAGAGGGCAGCAAAGGTCATTGACCTCTGGTGACCTCATTTCGCGTGCCCGGGGCGTCTTAGAGGGCAGCAAAGGTCATTGACCTCTGATGACCTCATTTTGCGTGTCCTGGGCGTCTTAGAGGGCAGCAAAGGTCATTGACCTCTGGTGACCTCATTTGGCGTGTCCTGGGCGTCTTAGAGGGCAGCAAAGGTCATTGACCTCTGGTGACCTCATTTCGCGTGTCCTGGGCGTCTTAGAGGGCAGCAAAGGTCATTGACCTCTGGTGACCTCATTTTGCGTGTCCGGGGCGTCTTAGAGGGCAGCAAAGGTCATTGACCTCTGGTGACCTCATTTTGCGTGCCCGGGGCGTCCTTAGAGGGCAGCAAAGGTCATTGACCTCTGGTGACCTCATTTTGCGTGCCCGGGGCGTCTTAGAGGGCAGCAAAGGTCATTGACCTCAGGTGACCTCATTTTGCGTGTCCTGGGCGTCTTAGAGGGCAGCAAAGGTCATTGACCTCTGGTGACCTCATTTTGCGTGTCCTGGGCGTCTTAGAGGGCAGCAATGGTCATTGACCTCTGGTGACCTCATTTTGCGTGTCCGGGGCGTCTTAGAGGGCAGCAAAGGTCATTGACCTCTGGTGACCTCATTTTGCGTGTCCGGGGCGTCTTAGAGGGCAGCAAAGGTCATTGACCTCTGGTGACCTCATTTTGCGTGCCCCGGGCGTCTTAGAGGGCAGCAAAGGTCATTGACCTCTGGTGACCTCATTTTGCGTGTCCGGGGCGTCTTAGATGGCAGCAAAGGTCATTGACCTCTGGTGACCTCATTTGGCGTGTCCGGGGCGTCTTAGAGGGCAGCAAAGGTCTTTGACCTCTGGTGACCTCATTTCGCGTGCCCGGGGCGTCTTAGAGGGCAGCAAAGGTCATTGACCTCTGGTGACCTCATTTCGCGTGCCCGGGGCGTCTTAGAGGGCAGCAAAGGTCATTGACCTCTGATGACCTCATTTTGCGTGTCCTGGGCGTCTTAGAGGGCAGCAAAGGTCATTGACCTCTGGTGACCTCATTTCGCGTGCCCGGGGCGTCTTAGAGGGCAGCAAAGGTCATTGACCTCTGGTGACCTCATTTTGCGTGTCCTGGGCGTCTTAGAGGGCAGCAAAGGTCATTGACCTCTGGTGACCTCATTTTGCGTGTCCGGGGCGCCTTATTGGGCAGCAAAGGTCATTGACCTCTGGTGACCTCATTTTGCGTGCCGGGGCGTCTTAGAGGGCAGCAAAGGTCATTGACCTCTGGTGACCTCATTTTGCGTGTCCTGGGCGTCTTAGAGGGCAGCAAAGGTCATTGACCTCTGGTGACCTCATTCTGCGTGTCCTGGGCGTCTTAGAGGGCAGCAAAGGTCATTGACCTCTGGTGACCTCATTTTGCGTGTCCGGGGCGTCTTAGAGGGCAGCAAAGGTCATTGACCTCTGGTGACCTCATTTGCGTGTCCTGGGCGTCTTAGAGGGCAGCAAAGGTCATTGACCTCTGGTGACCTCATTTTGCGTGTCCGGGGCGTCTTAGAGGGCAGCAAAGGTCATTGACCTCTGGTGACCTCATTTTGCGTGCCCGGGGCGTCTTAGAGGGCAGCAAAGGTCATTGACCTCTGGTGACCTCATTTTGCGTGCCCGGGGCGTCTTAGAGGGCAGCAAAGGTCATTGACCTCTGGTGACCTCATTTTGCGTGCCCGGGGCGTCTTAGAGGGCAGCAAAGGTCATTGACCTCTGGTGACCTCATTTTGCGTGCCCGGGGCGTCTTAGATGGCAGCAAAGGTCATTGACCTCTGGTGACCTCATTTTGCGTGCCGGGGCGTCTTAGAGGGCAGCAAAGGTCATTGACCTCTGGTGACCTCATTTTGCGTGCCCGGGGCGTCTTAGAGGGCAGCAAAGGTCATTGACCTCTGGTGACCTCATTTTGCGTGCCCGGGGCGTCTTAGAGGGCAGCAAAGGTCATTGACCTCTGGTGACCTCATTTTGCGTGCCCGGGGCGTCTTAGATGGCAGCAAAGGTCATTGACCTCTGGTGACCTCATTTTGCGTGTCCTGGGCGTCTTAGAGGGCAGCAATGGTCATTGACCTCTGGTGACCTCATTTTGCGTGTCCGGGGCGTCTTAGAGGGCAGCAAGGTCATTGACCTCTGGTGACCTCATTTTGCGTGTCCGGGGCGTCTTAGAGGGCAGCAAAGGTCATTGACCTCTGGTGACCTCATTTTGCGTGTCCGGGGCGTCTTAGAGGGCAGCAAAGGTCATTGACCTCTGGTGACCTCATTTTGCGTGTCCGGGCGTCTTAGAGGGCAGCAAAGGTCATTGACCTCTGGTGACCTCATTTTGCGTGTCCTGGGCGTCTTAGAGGGCAGACAAAGGTCATTGACCTCTGGTGACCTCATTTTGCGTGTCCGGGGCGTTTAAAGGGCAGCAAAGGTCATTGACCTCTGGTGACCTCATTTTGCGTGTCCGGGGCGTCTTAGAGGGCAGCAAAGGTCATTGACCTCTGGTGACCTCATTTTGCGTGTCCTGGGGCGTCTTAGAGGGCAGCAAAGGTCATTGACCTCTGGTGACCTCATTTTGCGTGTCCGGGGCGTCTTAGAGGGCAGCAAAGGTCATTGACCTCTGGTGACCTCATTTTGCGTGTCCGGGGCGTCTTAGAGGGCAGCAAAGGTCATTGACCTCTGGTGACCTCATTTTGCGTGTCCCGGGGCGTCTTAGAGGGCAGCAAAGGTCATTGACCTCTGGTGACCTCATTTTGCTTGTCCGGGGCGTCTTAGAGGGCAGCAAAGGTCATTGACCTTTGGTGACCTCATTTCGCGTGCCCGGGGCGTCTTAGAGGGCAGCAAAGGTCATTGACCTCTGATGACCTCATTTTGCGTGTCCTGGGCGTCTTAGAGGGCAGCAAAGGTCATTGACCTCTGGTGACCTCATTTTGCGTGTCCGGGGCGTCTTAGAGGGCAGCAAAGGTCATTGACCTCTGGTGACCTCATTTTGCGTGTCCTGGGCGTCTTAGAGGGCAGCAAAGGTCATTGACCTCTGGTGACCTCATTTTGCGTGTCCGGGGCGTCTTAGAGGGCAGCAAGGTCATTGACCTCTGGTGACCTCATTTTGCGTGTCCGGGGCGTCTTAGAGGGCAGCAAAGGTCATTGACCTCTGGTGACCTCATTTTGCGTGTCCTGGGCGTCTTAGAGGGCAGCAAAGGTCATTGACCTCTGGTGACCTCATTTCGCGTGCCCGGGGCGTCTTAGAGGGCAGCAAAGGTCATTGACCTCTGATGACCTCATTTTGCGTGTCCTGGGCGTCTTAGAGGGCAGCAAAGGTCATTGACCTCTGGTGACCTCATTTGCGTGTCCTGGGCGTCTTAGAGGGCAGCAAAGGTCATTGACCTCTGGTGACCTCACTTCGCGTGTCCTGGGCGTCTTAGAGGGCAGCAAAGGTCATTGACCTCTGGTGACCTCATTTTGCGTGTCCGGGGCGTCTTAGAGGGCAGCAAAGGTCATTGACCTCTGGTGACCTCATTTTGCGTGCCGGGGCGTCTTAGAGGGCAGCAAAGGTCATTGACCTCTGGTGACCTCATTTTGCGTGCCCGGGGCGTCTTAGAGGGCAGCAAAGGTCATTGACCTCTGGTGACCTCATTTTGCGTGTCCTGGGCGTCTTAGAGGGCAGCAAAGGTCATTGACCTCTGGTGACCTCATTTGCGTGTCCTGGGCGTCTTAGAGGGCAGCAATGGTCATTGACCTCTGGTGACCTCATTTTGCGTGTCCGGGCGTCTTAGAGGGCAGCAAAGGTCATTGACCTCTGGTGACCTCATTTTGCGTGTCCGGGGCGTCTTAGAGGGCAGCAAAGGTCATTGACCTCTGGTGACCTCATTTGCGTGCCCGGGGCGTCTTAGAGGGCAGCAAAGGTAATTGACCTCTGGTGACCTCATTTGCGTGTCCGGGGCGTCTTAGAGGGCAGCAAAGGTCATTGACCTCTGGTGACCTCATTTTGCGTGTCCGGGGCGTCTTAGAGGGCAGCAAAGGTCATTGACCTCTGGTGACCTCATTTTGCGTGTCCGGGGCGTCTTAGAGGGCAGCAAAGGTCATTGACCTCTGATGACCTCATTTTGCGTGTCCTGGGCGTCTTAGAGGGCAGCAAAGGTCATTGACCTCTGGTGACCTCATTTTGCGTGTCCTGGGCGTCTTAGAGGGCAGCAAAGGTCATTGACCTCTGGTGACCTCATTTTGCGTGTCCGGGGCGTCTTAGAGGGCAGCAAAGGTCATTGACCTCTGGTGACCTCATTTTGCGTGCCCGGGGCGTCTTAGAGGGCAGCAAAGGTCATTGACCTCTGGTGACCTCATTTTGCGTGCCCGGGGCGTCTTAGAGGGCAGCAAAGGTCATTGACCTCTGGTGACCTCATTTTGCGTGCCCGGGGCGTCTTAGAGGGCAGCAAAGGTCATTGACCTCTGGTGACCTCATTTTGCGTGTCCGGGTGTCTTAGAGGGCAGCAATGGTCATTGACCTCTGGTGACCTCATTTTGCGTGTCCGGGGCGTCTTAGAGGGCAGCAAAGGTCATTGACCTCTGGTGACCTCATTTTGCGTGTCCGTGGCGTCTTAGAGGGCAGCAAAGGTCATTGACCTCTGGTGACCTCATTTTGCGTGTCCGGGGCGTCTTAGAGGGCAGCAAAGGTCATTGACCTCTGGTGACCTCATTTTGCGTGTCCTGGGCGTCTTAGAGGGCAGCAAAGGTCATTGACCTCTGGTGACCTCATTTTGCGTGTCCTGGGCGTCTTAGAGGGCAGCAAAGGTCATTGACCTCTGGTGACCTCATTTCGCGTGCCCGGGGCGTCTTAGAGGGCAGCAAAGGTCATTGACCTCTGATGACCTCATTTTGCGTGTCCTGGGCGTCTTAGAGGGCAGCAAAGGTCATTGACCTCTGTGACCTCATTTTGCGTGTCCTGGGCGTCTTAGAGGGCAGCAAAGGTCATTGACCTCTGGTGACCTCACTTCGCGTGTCCTGGCGTCTTAGAGGGCAGCAAAGGTCATTGACCTCTGGTGACCTCATTTTGCGTGTCCGGGGCGTCTTAGAGGGCAGCAAAGGTCATTGACCTCTGGTGACCTCATTTTGCGTGCCCGGGGCGTCTTAGAGGGCAGCAAAGGTCATTGACCTCTGGTGACCTCATTTTGCGTGCCCGGGGCGTCTTAGAGGGCAGCAAAGGTCATTGACCTCTGGTGACCTCATTTTGCGTGTCCTGGGCGTCTTAGAGGGCAGCAAAGGTCATTGACCTCTGGTGACCTCATTTTGCGTGTCCTGGGCGTCTTAGAGGGCAGCAATGGTCATTGACCTCTGGTGACCTCATTTTGCGTGTCCGGGGCGTCTTAGAGGGCAGCAAAGGTCATTGACCTCTGGTGACCTCATTTTGCGTGTCCGGGGCGTCTTAGAGGGCAGCAAAGGTCATTGACCTCTGGTGACCTCATTTTGCGTGCCCGGGGCGACTCTGGTGACCTCATTTTGCGTGTCCGGGGCGTCTTAGAGGGCAGCAAAGGTCATTGACCTCTGGTGACCTCATTTGGCGTGTCCTGGGCGTCTTAGAGGGCAGCAAAGGTCATTGACCTCTGGTAACCTCATTTCGCGTGTCCTGGGCGTCTTAGAGGGCAGCAAAGGTCATTGACCTCTGGTGACCTCATTTTGCGTGTCCGGGGCGTCTTAGAGGCAGCAAAGGTCATTGACCTCTGGTGACCTCATTTTGCGTGCCCGGGGCGTCTTAGAGGGCAGCAAAGGTCATTGACCTCTGGTGACCTCATTTTGCGTGCCCGGGGCGTCTTAGAGGGCAGCAAAGGTCATTGACCTCTGGTGACCTCATTTTGCGTGTCCTGGGCGTCTTAGAGGGCAGCAAAGGTCATTGACCTCTGGTGACCTCATTTTGCGTGTCCTGGGCGTCTTAGAGGGCAGCAATGGTCATTGACCTCTGGTGACCTCATTTTGCGTGTCCGGGGCGTCTTAGAGGGCAGCAAAGGTCATTGACCTCTGGTGACCTCATTTTGCGTGTCCGGGGCGTCTTAGAGGGCAGCAAAGGTCATTGACCTCTGGTGACCTCATTTTGCGTGTCCGGGGCGTCTTAGAGGGCAGCAAAGGTCATTGACCTCTGGTGACCTCATTTTGCGTGTCCGGGGCGTCTTAGAGGGCAGCAAAGGTCATTGACCTCTGGTGACCTCATTTTGCGTGTCCTGGGCGTCTTAGAGGGCAGCAAAGGTCATTGACCTCTGGTGACCTCATTTTGCGTGTCCGGGCGTCTTAGAGGGCAGCAAAGGTCATTGACCTCTGGTGACCTCATTTTGCGTGTCCGGGGCGTCTTAGAGGGCAGCAAAGGTCATTGACCTCTGATGACCTCATTTTGCGTGTCCTGGGCGTCTTAGAGGGCAGCAAAGGTCATTGACCTCTGGTGACCTCATTTGGCGTGTCCTGGGCGTCTTAGAGGGCAGCAAAGGTCATTGACCTCTGGTGACCTCATTTCGCGTGTCCTGGGCGTCTTAGAGGGCAGCAAAGGTCATTGACCTCTGGTGACCTCATTTTGCGTGTCCGGGGCGTCTTAGAGGGCAGCAAAGGTCATTGACCTCTGGTGACCTCATTTTGCGTGCCCGGGGCGTCTTAGAGGGCAGCAAAGGTCATTGACCTCTGGTGACCTCATTTTGCGTGCCCGGGGCGTCTTAGAGGGCAGCAAAGGTCATTGACCTCTGGTGACCTCATTTTGCGTGTCCTGGGCGTCTTAGAGGGCAGCAAAGGTCATTGACCTCTGGTGACCTCATTTTGCGTGTCCTGGGCGTCTTAGAGGGCAGCAATGGTCATTGACCTCTGGTGACCTCATTTTGCGTGTCCGGGGCGTCTTAGAGGGCAGCAAAGGTCATTGACCTCTGGTGACCTCATTTTGCGTGTCCGGGCGTCTTAGAGGGCAGCAAAGGTCATTGACCTCTGGTGACCTATTTTGCGTGTCCTGGGCGTCTTAGAGGGCAGCAAAGGTCATTGACCTCTGGTGACCTCATTTTGCGTGTCCTGGGCGTCTTAGAGGGCAGCAAGGTCATTGACCTCTGGTGACCTCATTTTGCGTGTCCGGGGCGTCTTAGAGGGCAGCAAAGGTCATTGACCTCTGGTGACCTCATTTTGCGTGTCCGGGGCGTCTTAGAGGGCAGCAAGGTCATTGACCTCTGGTGACCTCATTTTGCGTGTCCGGGGCGTCTTAGAGGGCAGCAAAGGTCATTGACCTCTGATGACCTCATTTTGCGTGTCCTGGGCGTCTTAGAGGGCAGCAAAGGTCATTGACCTCTGGTGACCTCATTTTGCGTGTCCTGGGCGTCTTAGAGGGCAGCAAAGGTCATTGACCTCTGGTGACCTCATTTTGCGTGTCCGGGGCGTCTTAGAGGGCAGCAAAGGTCATTGACCTCTGGTGACCTCATTTTGCGTGTCCTGGGTGTCTTAGAGGGCAGCAATGGTCATTGACCTCTGGTGACCTCATTTTGCGTGTCCGGGGCGTCTTAGAGGGCAGCAAAGGTCATTGACCTCTGGTGACCTCATTTTGCGTGTCCGTGGCGTCTTAGAGGGCAGCAAAGGTCATTGACCTCTGGTGACCTCATTTTGCGTGTCCGGGGCGTCTTAGAGGGCAGCAAAGGTCATTGACCTCTGGTGACCTCATTTTGCGTGTCCGGGGCGTCTTAGAGGGCAGCAAAGGTCATTGACCTCTGGTGACCTCATTTTGCGTGTCCGGGGCGTCTTAGAGGGCAGCAAAGGTCATTGACCTCTGGTGACCTCATTTTGCGTGTCCGGGGCGTCTTAGAGGGCAGCAAAGGTCATTGACCTCTGGTGACCTCATTTTGCGTGTCCGGGGCGTCTTAGAGGGCAGCAAAGGTCATTGACCTCTGATGACCTCATTTTGCGTGTCCTGGGCGTCTTAGAGGGCAGCAAAGGTCATTGACCTCTGGTGACCTCATTTTGCGTGCCCGGGGCGTCTTAGAGGGCAGCAAAGGTCATTGACCTCTGGTGACCTCATTTTGCGTGTCCGGGGCGTCTTAGAGGGCAGCAAAGGTCATTGACCTCTGGTGACCTCATTTTGCGTGCCCGGGGCGTCTTAGATGGCAGCAAAGGTCATTCCTCTGGTGACCTCATTTTGCGTGTCCTGGGCGTCTTAGAGGGCAGCAATGGTCATTGACCTCTGGTGACCTCATTTTGCGTGTCCGGGGCGTCTTAGAGGGCAGCAAAGGTCATTGACCTCTGGTGACCTCATTTTGCGTGTCCGGGGCGTCTTAGAGGGCAGCAAAGGTCATTGACCTCTGGTGACCTCATTTTCCGTGTCCGGGGCGTCTTAGAGGGCAGCAAAGGTCATTGACCTCTGGTGACCTCATTTTGCGTGTCCGGGGCGTCTTAGAGGGCAGCAAAGGTCATTGACCTCTGGTGACCTCATTTTGCGTGTCCTGGGCGTCTTAGAGGGCAGCAAAGGTCATTGACCTCTGGTGACCTCATTTTGCGTGTCCGGGGCGTTTTAAAGGGCAGCAAAGGTCATTGACCTCTGGTGACCTCATTTTGCGTGTCCGGGGCGTCTTAGAGGGCAGCAAAGGTCATTGACCTCGGATGACCTCATTTTGCGTGTCCTGGGCGTCTTAGAGGGCAGCAAAGGTCATTGACCTCTGGTGACCTCATTTGCGTGTCCGGGGCGTCTTAGAGGGCAGCAAAGGTCATTGACCTCTGGTGACCTCATTTTGCGTGCCCGGGGCGTCTTAGAGGGCAGCAAAGGTCATTGACCTCTGGTGACCTCATTTTGCGTGCCGGGGCGTCTTAGAGGGCAGCAAAGGTCATTGACCTCTGGTGACCTCATTTTGCGTGTCCGGGGCGTCTTAGAGGGCAGCAAAGGTCATTGACCTTTGGTGACCTCATTTCGCGTGCCCGGGGCGTCTTAGAGGGCAGCAAAGGTCATTGACCTCTGATGACCTCATTTTGCGTGTCCTGGGCGTCTTAGAGGGCAGCAAAGGTCATTGACCTCTGGTGACCTCATTTTGCGTGTCCGGGGCGTCTTAGAGGGCAGCAAAGGTCATTGACCTCTGGTGACCTCATTATTTGCGTGTCCTGGGCGTCTTAGAGGGCAGCAAAGGTCATTGACCTCTGGTGACCTCATTTTGCGTGTCCGGGGCGTCTTAGAGGGCAGCAAAGGTCATTGACCTCTGGTGACCTCATTTTGCGTGTCCGGGGCGTCTTAGAGGGCAGCAAAGGTTCATTGACCTCTGGTGACCTCATTTTGCGTGTCCTGGGCGTCTTAGAGGGCAGCAAAGGTCATTGACCTCTGGTGACCTCATTTCGCGTGCCCGGGGCGTCTTAGAGGGCAGCAAAGGTCATTGACCTCTGATGACCTCATTTTGCGTGTCCTGGGCGTCTTAGAGGGCAGCAAAGGTCATTGACCTCTGGTGACCTCATTTGGCGTGTCCTGGGCGTCTTAGAGGGCAGCAAAGGTCATTGACCTCTGGTGACCTCACTTCGTGTGTCCTGGGCGTCTTAGAGGGCAGCAAAGGTCATTGACCTCTGGTGACCTCATTTGCGTGTCCGGGGCGTCTTAGAGGGCAGCAAAGGTCATTGACCTCTGGTGACCTCATTTTGCGTGTCCGGGGCGTAGTCTTAGAGGGCAGCAAAGGTCATTGACCTCTGGTGACCTCATTTTGCGTGCCGGGGCGTCTTAGAGGGCAGCAAAGGTCATTGACCTCTGGTGACCTCATTTTGCGTGCCGGGGGCGTCTTAGAGGGCAGCAAAGGTCATTGACCTCTGGTGACCTCATTTTGCGTGTCCTGGGCGTCTTAGAGGGCAGCAAAGGTCATTGACCTCTGGTGACCTCATTTTGCGTGTCCTGGGCGTCTTAGAGGGCAGCAATGGTCATTGACCTCTGGTGACCTCATTTTGCGTGTCCGGGGCGTCTTAGAGGGCAGCAAAGGTCATTGACCTCTGGTGACCTCATTTTGCGTGTCCGGGGCGTCTTAGAGGGCAGCAAAGGTCATTGACCTCTGGTGACCTCATTTTGCGTGTCCGGGGCGTCTTAGAGGGCAGCAAAGGTCATTGACCTCTGTGACCTCATTTTGCGTGTCCTGGGCGTCTTAGAGGCAGCAAAGGTCATTGACCTCTGGTGACCTCATTTTTGCGTGTCCTGGGCGTCTTAGAGGGCAGCAAAGGTCATTGACCTCTGGTGACCTCATTTTGCGTGTCCGGGGCGTCTTAGAGGGCAGCAAAGGTCATTGACCTCTGTGACCTCATTTTGCGTGTCCGGGGCGTCTTAGAGGGCAGCAAAGGTCATTGACCTCTGATGACCTCATTTTGCGTGTCCTGGGCGTCTTAGAGGGCAGCAAAGGTCTTTGACCTCTGGTGACCTCATTTGGCGTGTCCTGGGCGTCTTAGAGGGCAGCAAAGGTCATTGACCTCTGGTGACCTCATTTCGCGTGTCCTGGGCGTCTTAGAGGGCAGCAAAGGTCATTGACCTCTGTGACCTCATTTTGCGTGTCCGGGGCGTCTTAGAGGGCAGCAAAGGTCATTGAACTCTGGTGACCTCAT
>CAKKNJ020000002.1:0-19503 GCA_918808275.2 Dolichovespula sylvestris | reverse complement strand
GTGCACACTCAACTCGGAATAGAAGATATTCGTTGAGAATTGTGCTCTCTATACTCAGAATCAAAATTAGTATGTGAGTATACGGCCCTCTTACTCAGAATCGAAGATATTCTATGAGAAAAGGGCTCACTCTGCCCATAATCAAATATAATCTGTAAGAATAGGGATTTCTCTACACAGAATTGAATATATTTTTGAGAATAGGGCCCACACTACTCAGAATAGAAGATATTCGGTGAGAATAGGGCACACACTTCTCAGAATAGAAGATATTCCGTGAGAAAATAGCCCACTCAACTCAGAATAGAAGATATTCGGTGAGAATAGTGCTCTCTATACTCAGAATCAAAGATATTCGGTGAGAAAACGGCCCTCTTACTCAGAATCGAAGATATTCGGTGAGAATAAGGCCCTCTTACTCAGAATCGAAGATATTTTATGAGAAAAGGGCTCACTCTACCCATTATCGAATATAATCTGTAAGAATAGGGATCTCTCTACACAGAATTGAATATATTCTTGATAATATGGCCCACACTACTCAGAATCGAAGATATTCGGTGAGAATAGGGATATCTCGACCCAGAATTGAATATATTCTTGAGAATGTGACACACTCAAGTCAGAAGCGAAGATATTACTGTGGGAAGAGGGCCCTCACTACTCAGAATCGAAGATATTCTATGAGAAAAGGGCTCACTCTACACAGAATCGAATATAATCTGTAAGAATAGGGCTCTATCTACAAAAAATTGTATATATTCTTGAGAATAGTGCCCACACTACTTAGAATAGAAGATATTCGGTGAGAATAGTGGTCTCTACTCTCAGAATCAAAGATATTCGGTGAGAATACGGGCCTCTTACTCAGAATCGAAGATATTCTATGAGAAAAGGTCTCACTCTACCCATAATCGAATATAATCTGTAAGAATAGGGATCTCTCTACACAGAATTGAATATATTCTTGATAATATGGCCCACACTACTCAGAATCGAAGATATTCGCTGGGAACAGGGCCCTCTTACTCAGAATCGAAGATATTCTATGAGAAAAGGGCTCACTCTGCCCATAATCAAATATAATCTGTAAGAATAGGGATTTCTCTACACAGAATTGAATATATTCTTGAGAATAGTGCCCACACTACTCAGAATAGAAGATATTCGGTGAGAATAGTGCTCTCTATACTCAGAATCAAAGATATTCATTGAGAATACGGTCCTCTTACACAGAATCGAAGATATTAGGTGAGAATAAGGCCCTATTACTCAGAATCGAAGATATTCTATGAGAAAAGGGCTCTCTCTGCCCATAATCAAATATAATCTGTAAGAATAGGGATTTCTCTACACAGAATTGAATATATTTTTGAGAATAGGGCACGCACTACTCAGAATAGTAGATATTCGGTGAGAATATGGCACTCTCTACCCAGAATTGAATGTATTCGGTGGAAATAGTGACCACTCAACTCAGAATCAAAGATATTCGGTGAGAAAACGGCCCTCTTACTCAGAATCGAAGATATTAGGTGAGAATAAGGCCCTATTACTCAGAATCGAAGATATCCTATGAGAAAAGGGCTCACTGTGCCCATAATCGAATATAATCTGTAAGAATAGTGATCTCTCTACACAGAATTGAATACATGCATGAGAATAGGGCCCACACTACTCAGAATCGAATATATTCGGTGAGAATAGAGCTCTATCTACCCAGAATTGAATATATTCGATGGGAATAGTGCCCACTCAACTCGGAATAGAAGATATTCGTTGAGAATAGTGCTCTCTATACTCAGAATCGAAATTAGTATGTGAGTATACGGCCCTCTTACTCAGAATCGAAGATATCCTATGAGAAAAGGGCTCACTCTGCCCATAATCGAATATAATCTGTAAGAATAGGGATCTCTCTTCACAGAATTGAATACATGCATGAGAATAGGGCCCACACTACTCAGAATAGACGATATTCGGTGAGAATAGGGCACACACTTCTCAGAATAGAAGATATTCGGTGAGAAAATAGCCCACTCAACTCAGAATACAAGATATTCGGTGAGAATAATGCTCTCTATACTCAGAGTCAAAGATATTCGGTGTGAATACGGCCCTCATACACAGAATCGAAGATATTCTATGAGAAAAGGGCACACTCTACCCATAATCGAATATAATCTGTAAGAATAGGGATCTCTCTACACAGAATTGAATATATTCTTGATAATATGGCCCACACTACTCAGAATCGAAGATATTCGGTGAGAATAGGGATCTCTCGACCCAGAATTGAATATATTCTTGAGAATGTGACACACTCAAGTCAGAAGCGAAGATATTACGGTGGGAAGAGGGCCCTCACTACTCAGAATCGAAGATATTCTATGAGAAAAGGGCTCACTCTACACAGAATCGAATATAATCTGTAAGAATAGGGCTCTATCTACAAAAAATTGTATATATTCTTGAGAATAGTGCCCACACTACTCAGAATAGAAGATATTCGGTGAGAATAGTGCTCTCTATACTCAGAATCAAAGATATTCGGTGAGAATACGGCCCTCTTACTCAGAATCGAAGATATTCTATGAGAAAAGGTCTCACTCTACCCATAATCGAATATAATCTGTAAGAATAGGGATCTCTCTACACAGAATTGAATATATTCTTGAGAATATGGCCCACACTACTCAGAATCGAAGATATTCGCTGGGAACTGGGCCCTCTTACTCAGAGTCGAAGATATTCTATGAGAAAAGGGCTCACTCTGCCCATAATCAAATATAATCTGTAAGAATAGGGATTTCTCTACACAGAATTGAATATATACTTGAGAATAGTGCCCACACTACTCAGAATAGAAGATATTCGGTGAGAATAGTGCTCTCTATACTCAGAATCAAAGATATTCGGTGAGAAAACGGTACTCTTACTCAGAATCGAAGATATTCGGTGAGAATAAGGCCCTCTTACTCAGAATCGAAGATATTCTATGAGAAAAGGGCTCACTCTACCCATAATCGAATATAATCTGTAAGAATAGGGATCTCTCTACACAGAATTGAATATATTCTTGATAATATGGCCCACACTACTCAGAATCGAAGATATTCGGTGAGAATAGGGATCTCTCGACCCAGAATTGAATATATTCTTGAGAATGTGACACACTCAAGTCAGAAGCGAAGATATTACGGTGGGAAGAGGGCCCTCACTACTCAGAATCGAAGATATTCTATGAGAAAAGGGCTCACTCTACACAGAATCGAATATAATCTGTAAGAATAGGGCTCTATCTACAAAAAATTGTATATATTCTTGAGAATAGTGCCCACACTACTTAGAATAGAAGATATTCGGTGAGAATAGTGGTCTCTACACTCAGAATCAAAGATATTCGGTGAGAATACGGGCCTCTTACTCAGAATCGAAGATATTCTATGAGAAAAGGTCTCACTCTACCCATAATCGAATATAATCTGTAAGAATAGGGATCTCTCTACACAGAATTGAATATATTCTTGATAATATGGCCCACACTACTCAGAATCGAAGATATTCGCTGGGAACTGGGCCCTCTTACTCAGAATCGAAGATATTCTATGAGAAAAGGGCTCACTCTGCCCATAATCAAATATAATCTGTAAGAATAGGGGTTTCTCTACACAGAATTGAATATATTCTTGAGAATAGTGCCCACACTACTCAGAATAGAAGATATTCGGTGAGAATAGTGCTCTCTATACTCAGAATCAAAGATATTCATTGAGAATACGGTCCTCTTACACAGAATCGAAGATATTCGATGAAAATAAGGCCCTATTACTCAGATTCGAAGATATTCTATGAGAAAAGGGCTCACTCTACCTATAATCGAATATAATCTGTAAGAATAGGGATCTCTCTTCACAGAATTGAATATATTCTTGATAATATGGCCCACACTACTCAGAATCGAAGATATTCGGTGAGAATAGGGATCTCTCGACCCAGAATTGAATATATTCGAGAGAATGTGACACACTCAAGTCAGAAGCGAAGATATTACGGGGGGAATAGGGCCCTCTTACTCAGAATCGAAGATATTCTATGAGAAAAGGGCTCACTCTGCCCATAATCAAATATAATCTGTAAGAATAGGGATTTCTCTACACAGAATGAATATAATCTTGAGAATAGTGCCCACACTACTCAGAATAGAAGATATTCGGTGAGAATAGTGCTCTCTATACTCAGAATCAAAGATATTCATTGAGAATACGGTCCTCTTACTCAGAATCGAAGATATTAGGTGAGAATAAGGCCCTATTACTCAGAATCGAAGATATTCTATGAGAAAAGGGCTCACTCTACCCAGAATCGAATATAATCTGTAAGGATAGGGATTTCTCTACACACAATTGAACATATTCTTGAGAATAGTGTCCACACTACTCAGAATAGAAGATATTCGGTGAGAATAGTGCTCTCTATACACAGAATCAAAGATATTCGGTGAGAATACGGCCCTCTTACTCAGAATCGAAGATATTCTATGAGAAAAGGGCTCACTCTGCCCATAATCAAATATAATCTGTAAGAATAGGGCACTCTCTACCCAGAATTTAATGTATTCGGTGGAAATAGTGCCCACTCAACTCGGAATAGAAGATATTCGTTGAGAATTGTGCTCTCTATACTCAGAATCAAAATTAGTATGTGAGTATACGGCCCTCTTACTCAGAATCGAAGATATCCTATGAGAAAAGGGCTCACTCTGCCCATAATCGAATATAATCTGTAAGAATAGGGATCTCTCTTCACAGAATTGAATACATGCATGAGAATAGGGCCCACACTACTCAGAATAGAAGATATTCGGTGAGAATAGGGCACACACTTCTCAGAATAGAAGATATTCGGTGAGAAAATAGCCCACTCAACTCAGAATAGAAGATATTCGGTGAGAATAGTTCTCTCTATACTCAGAATCAAAGATATTCGGTGAGAAAACGGCGATCTTACTCAGAATCGAAGATATTAGGTGAGAATAATGCCCTATTACTCAGAATCGAAGATATTCTATGAGAAAAGGGCTCTCTCTGCCCATAATCAATTATTATCTGTAAGAATAGGGATTTCTCTACACAGAATTGAATATATTCTTGAGAATAGGTCGCACACTACTCAGAATCGAAGATATTCCTTGAGAATAGGGCTCTCCATACTCAGAATCAGAGATATTCGGTGAGAATAAGGCCCTCTTACTCAGAATCGAAGATATTCTATGAGAAAAGGGCTCACTCTACCCATAATCGAATATAATCTGTAAGAATAGGGATCTCTCTACACAGAATTGAATATATTCTTGATAATATGGCCCACACTACTCAGAATCGAAGATATTCGGTGAGAATAGGGATCTCTCGACCCAGAATTGAATATATTCGTGAGAATGTGACACACTCAAGTCAGAAGCGAAGATATTACGGTGGGAAGAGGGCCATCACTACTCAGAATCGAAGAAATTCTATGAGAAAAGGTCTCACTCTACACAGAATCGAATATAATCTGTAAGAATAGGGCTCTATCTACAAAAAATTGTATATATTCTTGAGAATAGTGCCCACACTACTTAGAATGGAAGATATTCGGTGAGAATAGTGGTCTCTACTCTCAGAATCAAAGATATTCGGTGAGAATACGGGCCTCTTACTCAGAATCGAAGATATTCTATGAGAAAAGGTCTCACTCTACCCATAATCGAATATAATCTGTAAGAATAGGGATCTCTCTACACAGAATTGAATATATTCTTGATAATATGGCCCACACTACTCAGAATCGAAGATATTCGCTGGGAACAGGGCCCTCTTACTCAGAATCGAAGATATTCTATGAGAAAAGGGCTCACTCTGCCCATAATCAAATATAATCTGTAAGAATAGGGATTTCTCTACACAGAATTGAATATATTCTTGAGAATAGTGCCCACACTACTCAGAATAGAAGATATTCGGTGAGAATAGTGCTCTATACTCAGAATCAAAGATATTCATTGAGAATACGGTCCTCTTACACAGAATCGAAGATATTAGGTGAGAATAAGGCCCTATTACTCAGAATCGAAGATATTCTATGAGAAAAGGGCTCACTCTGCCCATAATCAAATATAATCTGTAAGAATAGGGATTTCTCTACACAGAATTGAATATATTTTTGAGAATAGGGCCCACACTACTCAGAATAGAAGATATTCGGTGAGAATAGGGCACTCTCTACCCAGAATTGAATGTATTCGGTGGAAATAGTGACCACTCAACTCAGAATCAAAGATATTCGGTGAGAAAACGGCCCTCTTACTCAGAATCGAAGATATTAGGTGAGAATAAGGCCCTATTACTCAGAATCGAAGATATCCTATGAGAAAAGGGCTCACTGTGCCCATAATCGAATATAATCTGTAAGAATAGTGATCTCTCTACACAGAATTGAATACATGCATGAGAATAGGGCCCGCACTACTCAGAATCGAATATATTCGGTGAGAATAGAGCTCTATCTACCCAGAATTGAATATATTCGATGGGAATAGTGCCCACTCAACTCGGAATAGAAGATATTCGTTGAGAATAGTGCTCTCTATACTCAGAATCGAAATTAGTATGTGAGTATACGGCCCTCTTACTCAGAATCGAAGATATCCTATGAGAAAAGGGCTCACTCTGCCCATAATCGAATATAATCTGTAAGAATAGGGATCTCTCTTCACAGAATTGAATGCATGCATGAGAATAGGGCCCACACTACTCAGAATAGACGATATTCGGTGAGAATAGGGCACACACTTCTCAGAATAGAAGATATTCGGTGAGAAAATAGCCCACTCAACTCAGAATAGAAGATATTCGGTGAGAATAATGCTCTCTATACTCAGAGTCAAAGATATTCGGTGAGAATACGGCCCTCATACACAGAATCGAAGATATTCTATGAGAAAAGGGCACACTCTACCCATAATCGAATATAATCTGTAAGAATAGGGATCTCTCTACACAGAATTGAATATATTCTTGATAATATGGCCCACACTACTCAGAATCGAAGATATTCGGTGAGAATAGGGACCTCTCGACCCAGAATTGAATATATTCTTGAGAATGTGACACACTCAAGTCAGAAGCGAAGATATTACGGTGGGAAGAGGGCCCTCACTACTCAGAATCGAAGATATTCTATGAGAAAAGGGCTCACTCTACACAGAATCGAATATAATCTGTAAGAATAGGGCTCTATCTACAAAAAATTGTATATATTCTTAAGAATAGTGCCCACACTACTCAGAATAGAAGATATTCGGTGAGAATAGTGGTCTCTACACTCAGAATCAAAGATATTCGGTGAGAATACGGCCCTCTTACTCAGAATCGAAGATATTCTATGAGAAAAGGTCTCACTCTACCCATAATCGAATATAATCTGTAAGAATAGGGATCTCTCTACACAGAATTGAATATATTCTTGAGAATATGGCCCACACTACTCAGAATCGAAGATATTCGCTGGGAACTGGGCCCTCTTACTCAGAGTCGAAGATATTCTATGAGAAAAGGGCTCACTCTGCCCATAATCAAATATAATCTGTAAGAATAGGGATTTCTCTACACAGAATTGAATATATACTTGAGAATAGTGCCCACACTACTCAGAATAGAAGATATTCGGTGAGAATAGTGCTCTCTATACTCAGAATCAAAGATATTCGGTGAGAAAACGGTACTCTTACTCAGAATCGAAGATATTCGGTGAGAATAAGGCCCTCTTACTCAGAATCGAAGATATTCTATGAGAAAAGGGCTCACTCTACCCATAATCGAATATAATCTGTAAGAATAGGGATCTCTCTACACAGAATTGAATATATTCTTGATAATATGGCCCACACTACTCAGAATCGAAGATATTCGGTGAGAATAGGGATCTCTCGACCCAGAATTGAATATATTCTTGAGAATGTGACACACTCAAGTCAGAAGCGAAGATATTACGGTGGGAAGAGGGCCCTCACTACTCAGAATCGAAGATATTCTATGAGAAAAGGGCTCACTCTACACAGAATCGAATATAATCTGTAAGAATAGGGCTCTATCTACAAAAAATTGTATATATTCTTGAGAATAGTGCCCACACTACTTAGAATAGAAGATATTCGGTGAGAATAGTGCTCTCTATACTCAGAATCAAAGATATTCGGTGAGAATACGGCCCTCTTACTCAGAATCGAAGATATTCTATGAGAAAAGGGCTCACTCTACCCATAATCGAATATAATCTGTAAGAATAGGGATCTCTCTACACAGAATTGAATATATTCTTGATAATATGGCCCACACTACTCAGAATCGAAGATATTCGCTGGGAACAGGGCCCTCTTACTCAGAATCGAAGATATTCTATGAGAAAAGGGCTCACTCTGCCCATAATCAAATATAATCTGTAAGAATAGGGATTTCTCTACACAGAATTGAATATATTCTTGAGAATAGTGCCCACACTACTCAGAATAGAAGATATTCGGTGAGAATAGTGCTCTCTATACTCAGAATCAAAGATATTCATTGAGAATACGGTCCTCTTACACAGAATCGAAGATATTCGATGAAAATAAGGCCCTATTACTCAGATTCGAAGATATTCTATGAGAAAAGGGCTCACTCTACCCATAATCGAATATAATCTGTAAGAATAGGGATTTCTCTACACAGAATGAATATAATCTTGAGAATAGTGCCCACACTACTCAGAATAGAAGATATTCGGTGAGAATAGTGCTCTCTATACTCAGAATCAAAGATATTCATTGAGAATACGGTCCTCTTACTCAGAATCGAAGATATTAGGTGAGAATAAGGCCCTATTACTCAGAATCGAAGATATTCTATGAGAAAAGGGCTCACTCTACCCAGAATCGAATATAATCTGTAAGGATAGGGATTTCTCTACACACAATTGAACATATTCTTGAGAATAGTGTCCACACTACTCAGAATAGAAGATATTCGGTGAGAATAGTGCTCTCTATACACAGAATCAAAGATATTCGGTGAGAATACGGCCCTCTTACTCAGAATCGAAGATATTCTATGAGAAAAGGGCTCACTCTGCCCATAATCAAATATAATCTGTAAGAATAGGGCACTCTCTACCCAGAATTTAATGTATTCGGTGGAAATAGTGCCCACTCAACTCGGAATAGAAGATATTCGTTGAGAATTGTGCTCTCTATACTCAGAATCAAAATTAGTATGTGAGTATACGGCCCTCTTACTCAGAATCGAAGATATTCTATGAGAAAAGGGCTCACTCTGCCCATAATCGAATATAATCTGTAAGAATAGGGATCTCTCTTCACAGAATTGAATACATGCATGAGAATAGGGCCCACACTACTCAGAATAGAAGATATTCGGTGAGAATAGGGCACACACTTCTCAGAATAGAAGATATTCGGTGAGAAAATAGCCCACTCAACTCAGAATAGAAGATATTCGGTGAGAATAGTTCTCTCTATACTCAGAATCAAAGATATTCGGGGAGAAAACGGCGATCTTACTCAGAATCGAAAATATTAGGTGAGAATAATGCCCTATTACTCAGAATCGAAGATATTCTATGAGAAAAGGGCTCTCTCTGCCCATAATCAATTATAATCTGTAAGAATAGGGATTTCTCTACACAGAATTGAATATATTCTTGAGAATAGGTCGCACACTACTCAGAATCGAAGATATTCCTTGAGAATAGGGCTCTCCATACTCAGAATCAGAGATATTCGGTGAGAATAAGGCCCTCTTACTCAGAATCGAAGATATTCTATGAGAAAAGGGCTCACTCTACCCATAATCGAATATAATCTGTAAGAATAGGGATCTCTCTACACAGAATTGAATATATTCTTGATAATATGGCCCACACTACTCAGAATCGAAGATATTCGGTGAGAATAGGGATCTCTCGACCCAGAATTGAATATATTCGTGAGAATGTGACACACTCAAGTCAGAAGCGAAGATATTACGGTGGGAAGAGGGCCATCACTACTCAGAATCGAAGATATTCTATGAGAAAAGGTCTCACTCTACCCATAATCGAATATAATCTGTAAGAATAGGGATCTCTCTACACATAATTGAATATATTTTTGAGAATAGGGCCCACACTACTCAGAATAGAAGATATTCGGTGAGAATAGGGCACACACTTCTCAGAATAGAAGATACTCGGTGAGAAAATAGCCCACTCAACTCAGAATAGAAGATATTCGGTGAGAATAGTGCTCTCTATACTCAGAATCAAAGATATTCGGTGAGAAAACGGCCCTCTTACTCAGAATCGAAGATATTAGGTGAGAATAAGGCCCTATTACTCAGAATCGAAGATATTCTATGAGAAAAGGGCTCACTCTACCCAGAATCGAATATAATCTGTAAGGATAGGGATTTCTCTACACAGAATTGAATGTATTCGGTGGAAATAGTGCCCACTCAACTCAGAATAGAAGATATTCGGTGAGAATAGTGCTCTCTATACTCAGAATCAAGGATATTCTGTGAGAATACGGCCCTCCTACTCAGAATCGAAGATATTCGGTGAGAATACGGCTCTCTTTTCTCAGAATCGAAGATATCCTATGAGAAAAGGGCTCACTCTGCCCATAATCGAATATAATCTGTAAGAATAGTGATCTCTCTACACAGAATTGAATATATTCTTGAGAATAGGTTCCACACTACGCAGAGTAGAAGATATTCGGTGAGAATAGGGCACTCTCTACCCAGAATTGAATGTATTCGGTGGAAATAGTGCCCACTCAACTCAGAGTAGAAGATATTCGGTGAGAATAGTGCTCTCTATACTCAGAATCAAAGATATTCGGTGAGAATACGGCCCTCTTACTCAGAGTCGAAGATATTCGGTGAGAATACGGCCCTCTTACTCAGAATCGAAGATATTCTATGAGAAAAGGGCTCACTCTGCCCATAATCAAATATAATCTGTAAGAATAGGGATTTCTCTACACACAATTGAACATATTCTTGAGAATAGTGTCCACACTACTCAGAATAGAAGATATTCGGTGAGAATAGTGCTCTCTATACTCAGAATCAAGGATATTCGGTGAGAATAGGGCCCTATTACTCAGAATCGAAGATATTCTATGAGAAAAAGGCTCACTCATCCCAGAATCGAATTTAATCTGCAAGAATAGGGCTCTAACGGCACACAATTGAACATATTCTTGAGAATAGTGTCCATACTACTCAGAATAGAAGATATTCGGTGAGAATAGTGCTCTCTATACACAGAATCAAAGATATTCGGTGAGAAAACGGCCCTCTTACTCAGAATCGAAGATATTAGGTGAGAATAAGGCCCTATTACGCAGAATCGAAGATATTCTATGAGAAAAGGGCTCACTCTACCCAGAATCGAATATAATCTGTAAGGATAGGGATTTCTCTACACAGAATTGAATATATTTTTGAGAATAGGGCCCACACTACTCAGAATAGAAGATATTCGTTGAGAATAGGGCACACACTTCACAGAATAGAAGATATTCGGTGAGAAAATAGCCCACTCAACTCAGAATAGAAGATATTCGGCGAGAATAGTGCTCTCTATACTCAGAATCAAAGATATTCGTTGAGAAAACGGCTCTATTACTCAGAATCGAAGATATTCTATGAGAAAAGGGCTCACTCTGCCCATAATCAAATATAATCTGTAAGAATAGGGATTTCTCTACACAGAATTGAATATATTTTTGAGAATAGGGCCCACACTACTCAGAATAGAAGATATTCGGTGAGAATAGGGCACACACTTCTCAGAATAGAAGATATTCGGTGAGAAAATAGCCCACTCAACTCAGAATAGAAGATATTCGGTGAGAATAGTGCTCTCTATACTCAGAATCAAAGATATTCGGTGAGAAAACGGCCCTCTTACTCAGAATCGAAGATATTAAATGAGAATAAGGCCCTATTACTCAGAATCGAAGATATTCTATGAGAAAAGGGCTCTCTCTGCCCATAATCAAATATAATCTGTAAGAATAGGGATTTCTCTACACAGAATTGAATGTATTCGGTGGAAATAGTGCCCACTCAACTCAGAATAGAAGATATTCGGTGAGAATAGTGCTCTCTATAATCAGAATCAAGGATATTCTGTGAGAATACGGCCCTCTTACTCAGAATCGAAGATATTCGGTGAGAATACGGCTCTCTTTTCTCAGAATCGAAGATATCCTATGAGAAAAGGGCTCACTCTGCCCATAATCGAATATAATCTGTAAGAATAGTGATCTCTCTATACAGAATTGAATATATTCTTGAGAATAGGTTCCACACTACGCAGAATAGAAGATATTCGGTGAGAATAGGGCACTCTCTACCCAGAATTGAATGTATTCGGTGAGAAAATAGCCCACTCAACTCAGAATAGAAGATATTCGGTGAGAATAGTGCTCTCTATACTCAGAATCAAAGATATTCGGTGAGAAAACGGCCCTCTTACTCAGAATCGAAGATATTAGGTGAGAATAAGGCCCTATTACTCAGAATCGAAGATATTCTATGAGAAAAGGGCTCACTCTACCCAGAATCGAATATAATCTGTAAGGATAGGGATTTCTCTACACACAATTGAACATATTCTTGAGAATAGTGTCCACACTACTCAGAATAGAAGATATTCGGTGAGAATAGTGCTCTCTATACACAGAATCAAAGATATTCGGTGAGAATACGGCCCTCTTACTCAGAATCGAAGATATTCTATGAGAAAAGGGCTCACTCTGCCCATAATCAAATATAATCTGTAAGAATAGGGCACTCTCTACCCAGAATTTAATGTATTCGGTGGAAATAGTGCCCACTCAACTCGGAATAGAAGATATTCGTTGAGAATTGTGCTCTCTATACTCAGAATCAAAATTAGTATGTGAGTATACGGCCCTCTTACTCAGAATCGAAGATATACTATGAGAAAAGGGCTCACTCTGCCCATAATCAAATATAATCTGTAAGAATAGGGATTTCTCTACACAGAATTGAATATATTTTTGAGAATAGGGCCCACACTACTCAGAATAGAAGATATTCGGTTAGAATAGGGCACACACTTCTCAGAATAGAAGATATTCGGTGAGAAAATAGCCCACTCAACTCAGAATAGAAGATATTCGGTGAGAATAGTTCTCTCTATACTCAGAATCAAAGATATTCGGTGAGAAAACGGCGATCTTACTCAGAATCGAAGATATTAGGTGAGAATAATGCCCTATTACTCAGAATCGAAGATATTCTATGAGAAAAGGGCTCACTCTACCCATAATCGTATATAATCTGTAAGAATAGGGATCTCTCTACACAGAATTGAATATATTCTTGTTAATATGGCCCACACTACTCAGAATCGAAGATATTCGGTGAGAATAGGGATCTCTCGACCCAGAATTGAATATATTCGTGAGAATGTGACACACTCAAGTCAGAAGCGAAGATATTACGGTGGGAAGAGGGCCATCACTACTCAGAATCGAAGATATTCTATGAGAAAAGGTCTCACTCTACCCATAATCTAATATAATCTGTAAGAATAGGGATCTCTCTACACATAATTGAATATATTTTTGAGAATAGGGCCCACACTACTCAGAATAGAAGATATTCGGTGAGAATAGGGCACACACTTCTCAGAATAGAAGATATTCGGTGTGAAAATAGCCCACTCAACTCAGAATAGAAGATATTCGGTGAGAATAGTGCTCTCTATACTCAGAATCAAAGATATTCGGTGAGAAAACGGCCCTCTTACTCAGAATCGAAGATATTAGGTGAGAATAAGGCCCTATTACTCAGAATCGAAGATATTCTATGAGAAAAGGGCTCTCTCTGCCCATAATCAAATATAATCTGTAAGAATAGGGATTTCTCTACACAGAATTGAATATATTTTTGAGAATAGGGCACGCACTACTCAGAATAGTAGATATTCGGTGAGAATAGGGCACACACTTCTCAGAATAGAAGATATTCGGTGTGAAAATAGCCCACTCAACTCAGAATAGAAGATATTCGGTGAGAATAGTGCTCTCTATACTCAGAATCAAAGATATTCGGTGAGAAAACGGCCCTCTTACACAGAATCGAAGATATTAAGTGAGAATAAGGCCCTATTACTCAGAATCGAAGATATTCTATGAGAAAAGGGCTCTCTCTGCCCATAATCAAATATAATCTGTAAGAATAGGGATTTCTCTACACAGAATTGAATATATTTTTGAGAATAGGGCACGCACTACTCAGAATAGTAGATATTCGGTGAGAATATGGCACTCTCTACCCAGAATTGAATGTATTCGGTGGAAATAGTGACCACTCAACTCAGAATCAAAGATATTCGGTGAGAAAACGGCCCTCTTATTCAGAATCGAAGATATTAGGTGAGAATAAGGCCCTATTACTCAGAATCGAAGATATCCTATGAGAAAAGGGCTCACTGTGCCCATAATCGAATATAATCTGTAAGAATAGTGATCTCTCTACACAGAATTGAATACATGCATGAGAATAGGGCCCACACTACTCAGAATCGAATATATTCGGTGAGAATAGAGCTCTATCTACCCAGAATTGAATATATTCGATGGGAATAGTGCACACTCAACTCGGAATAGAAGATATTCGTTGAGAATTGTGCTCTCTATACTAAGAATCAAAATTAGTATGTGAGTATACGGCCCTCTTACTCAGAATCGAAGATATCCTATGAGAAAAGGGCTCACTCTGCCCATAATCAAATATAATCTGTAAGAATAGGGATTTCTCTACACAGAATTGAATATATTTTTGAGAATAGGGCCCACACTACTCAGAATAGAAGATATTCGGTGAGAATAGGGCACACACTTCTCAGAATAGAAGATATTCGGTGAGAAAATAGCCCACTCAACTCAGAATAGAAGATATTCGGTGAGAATAGTGCTCTCTATACTCAGAATCAAAGATATTCGGTGAGAAAACGGCCCTCTTACTCAGAATCGAAGATATGAGGTGAGAATAAGGCCCTATTACTCAGAATCGAAGATATTCTATGAGAAAAGGGCTCACTCTACCCATAATCGTATATAATCTGTAAGAATAGGGATCTCTCTACACAGAATTGAATATATTCTTGATAATATGGCCCACACTACTCAAAATCGAAGATATTCGGTGAGAATAGGGATCTCTCGACCCAGAATTGAATATATTCGTGAGAATGTGACACACTCAAGTCAGAAGCGAAGACATTACGGTGGGAAGAGGGCCATCACTACTCAGAATCGAAGATATTCTATGAGAAAAGGTCTCACTCTACCCATAATCTAATATAATCTGTAAGAATAGGGATCTCTCTACACATAATTGAATATATTTTTGAGAATAGGGCCCTATTACTCAGAATCGAAGATATTCTATGAGAAAAGGGCTCACTCATCCCAGAATCGAATTTAATCTGCAAGAATAGGGCTCTAACGGCACACAATTGAACATATTCTTGAGAATAGTGTCCATACTACTCAGAATAGAAGATATTCGGTGAGAATAGTGCTCTCTATACACAGAATCAAAGATATTCGGTGAGAAAACGGCCCTCTTACTCAGAATCGAAGATATTAGGTGAGAATAAGGCCCTATTACTCAGAATCGAATATATTCTATGAGAAAAGGGCTCACTCTACCCAGAATCGAATATAATCTGTAAGGATAGGGATTTCTCTACACAGAATTGAACATATTCTTGAGAATAGTGTCCACACTACTCAGAATAGAAGATATTCGGTGAGTATAGTGCTGTCTATACACAGAATCAAAGATATTCAGTGAGAATACGACCCTCTTACTCAGAATCGAAGATATTCTATGAGAAAAGGGCTCACACTACCCATAATCGATTATAATCTGTAAGAATAGGGATCTCTCTACACAGAATTGAATATATTCTTGATAATATGGCCCACACTACTCAGAATCGAAGATATTCGCTGGGAACAGGGCCCTCTTACTCAGAATCGAAGATATTCTATGAGAAAAGGGCACACTCTGCACATAATCAATTATAATCTGTAAGAATAGGGATTTCTCTACACAGAATTGAATATATTCTTGAGAATAGGTCGCACACTACTCAGAAAAGAAGATATTCGGTGAGAATAGGGCACTCTCTACCCAGAATTGAATGTATTTGGTGGAAATAGTGCCCACTCAACTCAGAATATAAGATATTCGGTGAGAATACTGCCCTCTTACTCAGAATCGAAGATATTAGGTGAGAATAAAGCCCTATTACTCATAATCGAAGATATTCTATGAGAAAAGGTCTCACTCTACCCAGAATCGAATATAATCTGTAAGGATAGGGATTTCTCTACACACAATTGAACATATTCTTGAGAATAGTGTCCACACTACTCAGAATAGAAGATATTCGGTGAGAATAGTGCTGGCTATACACAGAATCAAAGATATTCGGTGAGAATACGGCCCTCTTACTCAGAATCGAAGATATTCTATGAGAAAAGGGCTCACTCTACCCATAATCGAATATAATCTGTAAGAATAGGGATCTCTCTACACAGAATTGAATATATTCTTGAGAATAGGTTCCACACTACGCAGAGTAGAAGATATTCGGTGAGAATAGGGCACTCTCTACCCAGAATTGAATGTATTCGGTGGAAATAGTGCCCACTCAACTCAGAGTAGAAGATATTCGGTGAGAATAGTGCTCTCTATACTCAGAATCAAAGATATTCGGTGAGAATACGGCCCTCTTACTCAGAATCGAAGATATTCGGTGAGAATACGGCCCTCTTACTCAGATCGAAGATATTCTATGAGAAAAGGGCTCACTCTGCCCATAATCAAATATAATCTGTAAGAATAGGGATTTCTCTACACACAATTGAACATATTCTTGAGAATAGTGTCCACACTACTCAGAATAGAAGATATTCGGTGAGAATAGTGCTCTCTATACTCAGAATCAAGGATATTCGGTGAGAATAGGGCCCTATTACTCAGAATCGAAGATATTCTATGAGAAAAGGGCTCACTCATCCCAGAATCGAATTTAATCTTCAAGAATAGGGCTCTAACGGCACACAATTGAACATATTCTTGAGAATAGTGTCCATACTACTCAGAATAGAAGATATTCGGTGAGAATAGTGCTCTCTATACACAGAATCAAAGATATTCGGTGAGAAAACGGCCCTCTTACTCAGAATCGAAGATATTAGGTGAGAATAAGGCCCTATTACGCAGAATCGAAGATATTCTATGAGAAAAGGGCTCACTCTGCCCATAATCGAATATAATTTGTAAGAATAGTGATCTCTCTACACAGAATTGAATATATTCTTGAGAATAGTGCCCACACTACTCAGAATCGAAGATATTCGCTGGGAACAGGGCCCTCTTACTCAGAATCGAAGATATTCTATGAGAAAAGGGCTCACTCTGCCCACAATCAAATATAATCTGTAAGAATAGGGATTTCTCTACACAGAATTGAATATATTTTTGAGAATAGGGCACACACTACTCAGAATCGAAGATATTCGGTGGGAACAGGGCCCTCTTACTCAGAATCGAAGATATTCTATGAGAAAAGGGCACACTCTGCACATAATCAATTATAATCTGTAAGAATAGGGATTTCTCTACACAGAATTGAATATATTCTTGAGAATAGGTCGCACACTACTCAGAAAAGAAGATATTCGCTGGGAACAGGGCCCTCTTACTCAGAATCGAAGATATTCCTTGAAAATAGGGCTGTCCATACTCAGAATCAGAGATATTCGGTGAGAATAAGGCCCTCTTACTCAGAATCGAAGATATTCTATGAGAAAAGGGCTCACTCTACCCAGAATCGAATATAATCTGTAAGAATAGGGCTCTATCGGCACACAATTGAACATATTCTTGAGAATAGTGTCCACACTACTCAGAATAGGAGATATTCGGTGAGAATAGGGCCCTATTACTCAGAATCGAAGATATTCTATGAGAAAAGGGCTCACTCATCCAAGAATCGAATTTAATCTGCAAGAATAGGGCTTTAACGGCACACAATTGAACATATTCTTGAGAATAGTGTCCACACTACTCAGAATAGAAGATATTCGGTGAGAATAGTGCTCTCTATACACAGAATCAAAGATATTCGGTGAGAATAAGGCCCTCTTACTCAGAATCGAAGATATTCTATGAGAAAAGGGCTCACTCTACCCATAATCGAATATAATCTGTAAGAATAGGGATTTCTGTACACACAATTGAATATATTCTTGAGAATAGTGCCCACACTACTCAGAATAGAAGATATTCGGTGAGAATAGTGCTCTCTATACTCAGAATCAAGGATATTCGGTGAGAATACGGCCCTCTTACTCAGAATCGAAGATATTCGGTGAGAAAACGGCCCTCTTACTCAGAATCGAAGATATTAGGTGAGAATAGGGCCCTATTACTCAGAATCGATGATATTCTATGAGAAAAGGGCTCACTCATCCCAGAATCGAATTTAATCTGCAATTATAGGGCTCTAACGGCACACAATTGAACATATTCTTGAGAATAGTGTCCACACTACTCAGAATAGAAGATATTCGGTGAGAATAGTGCTCTCTATACACAGAATCAAAGATATTCGGTGAGAAAACGGCCCTCTTACTCAGAATCGAAGATATTAGGTGAGAATAAGGCCCTATTACTCAGAATCGAAGATATTCTATGAGAAAAGGGCTCACTCTACCCAGAATCGAATATAATCTGTAAGGATAGGGATTTCTCTACACACAATTGAACATATTCTTGAGAATAGTGTCCACACTACTCAGAATAGAAGATATTCGGTGAGAATAGTGCTGTCTATACACAGAATCAAAGATATTCGGTGAGAATACGGCCCTCTTACTCAGAATCGAAGATATTCTATGAGAAAAGGGCTCACTCTACCCATAATCGAATATAATCTGTAAGAATAGGGATCTCTCTACACAGAATTGAATATATTCTTGATAATAGTGCCCACACTACTCAGAATCGAAGATATTCGCTGGGAACAGGCCCTCTTACTCAGAATCGAAGATATTCTATGAGAAAAGGGCTCACTCTGCCCACAATCAAATATAATCTGTAAGAATAGGGATTTCTCTACACAGAATTGAATATATTTTTGAGAATAGGGCACACACTACTCAGAATCGAAGATATTCGCTGGGAACAGGGCCCTCTTACTCAGAATCGAAGATATTCTATGAGAAAAGGGCACACTCTGCCCATAATCAATTATTATCTGTAAGAATAGGGATTTCTCTACACAGAATTGAATATATTCTTGAGAATAGGTCGCACACTACTCAGAAAAGAAGATATTCGGTGAGAATAGGGCACTCTT
>CAKKNJ020000001.1:0-63903 GCA_918808275.2 Dolichovespula sylvestris | reverse complement strand
CCCAGACGCAACCCAGACGCAACCCAGACGCAACCCAGACGCAACCCAGACGCAACCCAGACGCAACCCAGACGCAACCCAGACGCAACCCAGACGCAACCCAGACGCAACCCAGACGCAACCCAGACGCAACCCAGACGCAACCCAGACGCAACCCAGACGCAACCCAGACGCAACCCAGACGCAACCCAGACGCAACCCAGACGCAACCCAGACGCAACCCAGACGCAACCCAGACGCAACCCAGACGCAACCCAGACGCAACCCAGACGCAACCCAGACGCAACCCAGACGCAACCCAGACGCAACCCAGACGCAACCCAGACGCAACCCAGACGCAACCCAGACGCAACCCAGACGCAACCCAGACGCAACCCAGACGCAACCCAGACGCAACCCAGACGCAACCCAGACGCAACCCAGACGCAACCCAGACGCAACCCAGACGCAACCCAGACGCAACCCAGACGCAACCCAGACGCAACCCAGACGCAACCCAGACGCAACCCAGACGCAACCCAGACGCAACCCAGACGCAACCCAGACGCAACCCAGACGCAACCCAGACGCAACCCAGACGCAACCCAGACGCAACCCAGACGCAACCCAGACGCAACCCAGACGCAACCCAGACGCAACCCAGACGCAACCCAGACGCAACCCAGACGCAACCCAGACGCAACCCAGACGCAACCCAGACGCAACCCAGACGCAACCCAGACGCAACCCAGACGCAACCCAGACGCAACCCAGACGCAACCCAGACGCAACCCAGACGCAACCCAGACGCAACCCAGACGCAACCCAGACGCAACCCAGACGCAACCCAGACGCAACCCAGACGCAACCCAGACGCAACCCAGACGCAACCCAGACGCAACCCAGACGCAACCCAGACGCAACCCAGACGCAACCCAGACGCAACCCAGACGCAACCCAGACGCAACCCAGACGCAACCCAGACGCAACCCAGACGCAACCCAGACGCAACCCAGACGCAACCCAGACGCAACCCAGACGCAACCCAGACGCAACCCAGACGCAACCCAGACGCAACCCAGACGCAACCCAGACGCAACCCAGACGCAACCCAGACGCAACCCAGACGCAACCCAGACGCAACCCAGACGCAACCCAGACGCAACCCAGACGCAACCCAGACGCAACCCAGACGCAACCCAGACGCAACCCAGACGCAACCCAGACGCAACCCAGACGCAACCCAGACGCAACCCAGACGCAACCCAGACGCAACCCAGACGCAACCCAGACGCAACCCAGACGCAACCCAGACGCAACCCAGACGCAACCCAGACGCAACCCAGACGCAACCCAGACGCAACCCAGACGCAACCCAGACGCAACCCAGACGCAACCCAGACGCAACCCAGACGCAACCCAGACGCAACCCAGACGCAACCCAGACGCAACCCAGACGCAACCCAGACGCAACCCAGACGCAACCCAGACGCAACCCAGACGCAACCCAGACGCAACCCAGACGCAACCCAGACGCAACCCAGACGCAACCCAGACGCAACCCAGACGCAACCCAGACGCAACCCAGACGCAACCCAGACGCAACCCAGACGCAACCCAGACGCAACCCAGACGCAACCCAGACGCAACCCAGACGCAACCCAGACGCAACCCAGACGCAACCCAGACGCAACCCAGACGCAACCCAGACGCAACCCAGACGCAACCCAGACGCAACCCAGACGCAACCCAGACGCAACCCAGACGCAACCCAGACGCAACCCAGACGCAACCCAGACGCAACCCAGACGCAACCCAGACGCAACCCAGACGCAACCCAGACGCAACCCAGACGCAACCCAGACGCAACCCAGACGCAACCCAGACGCAACCCAGACGCAACCCAGACGCAACCCAGACGCAACCCAGACGCAACCCAGACGCAACCCAGACGCAACCCAGACGCAACCCAGACGCAACCCAGACGCAACCCAGACGCAACCCAGACGCAACCCAGACGCAACCCAGACGCAACCCAGACGCAACCCAGACGCAACCCAGACGCAACCCAGACGCAACCCAGACGCAACCCAGACGCAACCCAGACGCAACCCAGACGCAACCCAGACGCAACCCAGACGCAACCCAGACGCAACCCAGACGCAACCCAGACGCAACCCAGACGCAACCCAGACGCAACCCAGACGCAACCCAGACGCAACCCAGACGCAACCCAGACGCAACCCAGACGCAACCCAGACGCAACCCAGACGCAACCCAGACGCAACCCAGACGCAACCCAGACGCAACCCAGACGCAACCCAGACGCAACCCAGACGCAACCCAGACGCAACCCAGACGCAACCCAGACGCAACCCAGACGCAACCCAGACGCAACCCAGACGCAACCCAGACGCAACCCAGACGCAACCCAGACGCAACCCAGACGCAACCCAGACGCAACCCAGACGCAACCCAGACGCAACCCAGACGCAACCCAGACGCAACCCAGACGCAACCCAGACGCAACCCAGACGCAACCCAGACGCAACCCAGACGCAACCCAGACGCAACCCAGACGCAACCCAGACGCAACCCAGACGCAACCCAGACGCAACCCAGACGCAACCCAGACGCAACCCAGACGCAACCCAGACGCAACCCAGACGCAACCCAGACGCAACCCAGACGCAACCCAGACGCAACCCAGACGCAACCCAGACGCAACCCAGACGCAACCCAGACGCAACCCAGACGCAACCCAGACGCAACCCAGACGCAACCCAGACGCAACCCAGACGCAACCCAGACGCAACCCAGACGCAACCCAGACGCAACCCAGACGCAACCCAGACGCAACCCAGACGCAACCCAGACGCAACCCAGACGCAACCCAGACGCAACCCAGACGCAACCCAGACGCAACCCAGACGCAACCCAGACGCAACCCAGACGCAACCCAGACGCAACCCAGACGCAACCCAGACGCAACCCAGACGCAACCCAGACGCAACCCAGACGCAACCCAGACGCAACCCAGACGCAACCCAGACGCAACCCAGACGCAACCCAGACGCAACCCAGACGCAACCCAGACGCAACCCAGACGCAACCCAGACGCAACCCAGACGCAACCCAGACGCAACCCAGACGCAACCCAGACGCAACCCAGACGCAACCCAGACGCAACCCAGACGCAACCCAGACGCAACCCAGACGCAACCCAGACGCAACCCAGACGCAACCCAGACGCAACCCAGACGCAACCCAGACGCAACCCAGACGCAACCCAGACGCAACCCAGACGCAACCCAGACGCAACCCAGACGCAACCCAGACGCAACCCAGACGCAACCCAGACGCAACCCAGACGCAACCCAGACGCAACCCAGACGCAACCCAGACGCAACCCAGACGCAACCCAGACGCAACCCAGACGCAACCCAGACGCAACCCAGACGCAACCCAGACGCAACCCAGACGCAACCCAGACGCAACCCAGACGCAACCCAGACGCAACCCAGACGCAACCCAGACGCAACCCAGACGCAACCCAGACGCAACCCAGACGCAACCCAGACGCAACCCAGACGCAACCCAGACGCAACCCAGACGCAACCCAGACGCAACCCAGACGCAACCCAGACGCAACCCAGACGCAACCCAGACGCAACCCAGACGCAACCCAGACGCAACCCAGACGCAACCCAGACGCAACCCAGACGCAACCCAGACGCAACCCAGACGCAACCCAGACGCAACCCAGACGCAACCCAGACGCAACCCAGACGCAACCCAGACGCAACCCAGACGCAACCCAGACGCAACCCAGACGCAACCCAGACGCAACCCAGACGCAACCCAGACGCAACCCAGACGCAACCCAGACGCAACCCAGACGCAACCCAGACGCAACCCAGACGCAACCCAGACGCAACCCAGACGCAACCCAGACGCAACCCAGACGCAACCCAGACGCAACCCAGACGCAACCCAGACGCAACCCAGACGCAACCCAGACGCAACCCAGACGCAACCCAGACGCAACCCAGACGCAACCCAGACGCAACCCAGACGCAACCCAGACGCAACCCAGACGCAACCCAGACGCAACCCAGACGCAACCCAGACGCAACCCAGACGCAACCCAGACGCAACCCAGACGCAACCCAGACGCAACCCAGACGCAACCCAGACGCAACCCAGACGCAACCCAGACGCAACCCAGACGCAACCCAGACGCAACCCAGACGCAACCCAGACGCAACCCAGACGCAACCCAGACGCAACCCAGACGCAACCCAGACGCAACCCAGACGCAACCCAGACGCAACCCAGACGCAACCCAGACGCAACCCAGACGCAACCCAGACGCAACCCAGACGCAACCCAGACGCAACCCAGACGCAACCCAGACGCAACCCAGACGCAACCCAGACGCAACCCAGACGCAACCCAGACGCAACCCAGACGCAACCCAGACGCAACCCAGACGCAACCCAGACGCAACCCAGACGCAACCCAGACGCAACCCAGACGCAACCCAGACGCAACCCAGACGCAACCCAGACGCAACCCAGACGCAACCCAGACGCAACCCAGACGCAACCCAGACGCAACCCAGACGCAACCCAGACGCAACCCAGACGCAACCCAGACGCAACCCAGACGCAACCCAGACGCAACCCAGACGCAACCCAGACGCAACCCAGACGCAACCCAGACGCAACCCAGACGCAACCCAGACGCAACCCAGACGCAACCCAGACGCAACCCAGACGCAACCCAGACGCAACCCAGACGCAACCCAGACGCAACCCAGACGCAACCCAGACGCAACCCAGACGCAACCCAGACGCAACCCAGACGCAACCCAGACGCAACCCAGACGCAACCCAGACGCAACCCAGACGCAACCCAGACGCAACCCAGACGCAACCCAGACGCAACCCAGACGCAACCCAGACGCAACCCAGACGCAACCCAGACGCAACCCAGACGCAACCCAGACGCAACCCAGACGCAACCCAGACGCAACCCAGACGCAACCCAGACGCAACCCAGACGCAACCCAGACGCAACCCAGACGCAACCCAGACGCAACCCAGACGCAACCCAGACGCAACCCAGACGCAACCCAGACGCAACCCAGACGCAACCCAGACGCAACCCAGACGCAACCCAGACGCAACCCAGACGCAACCCAGACGCAACCCAGACGCAACCCAGACGCAACCCAGACGCAACCCAGACGCAACCCAGACGCAACCCAGACGCAACCCAGACGCAACCCAGACGCAACCCAGACGCAACCCAGACGCAACCCAGACGCAACCCAGACGCAACCCAGACGCAACCCAGACGCAACCCAGACGCAACCCAGACGCAACCCAGACGCAACCCAGACGCAACCCAGACGCAACCCAGACGCAACCCAGACGCAACCCAGACGCAACCCAGACGCAACCCAGACGCAACCCAGACGCAACCCAGACGCAACCCAGACGCAACCCAGACGCAACCCAGACGCAACCCAGACGCAACCCAGACGCAACCCAGACGCAACCCAGACGCAACCCAGACGCAACCCAGACGCAACCCAGACGCAACCCAGACGCAACCCAGACGCAACCCAGACGCAACCCAGACGCAACCCAGACGCAACCCAGACGCAACCCAGACGCAACCCAGACGCAACCCAGACGCAACCCAGACGCAACCCAGACGCAACCCAGACGCAACCCAGACGCAACCCAGACGCAACCCAGACGCAACCCAGACGCAACCCAGACGCAACCCAGACGCAACCCAGACGCAACCCAGACGCAACCCAGACGCAACCCAGACGCAACCCAGACGCAACCCAGACGCAACCCAGACGCAACCCAGACGCAACCCAGACGCAACCCAGACGCAACCCAGACGCAACCCAGACGCAACCCAGACGCAACCCAGACGCAACCCAGACGCAACCCAGACGCAACCCAGACGCAACCCAGACGCAACCCAGACGCAACCCAGACGCAACCCAGACGCAACCCAGACGCAACCCAGACGCAACCCAGACGCAACCCAGACGCAACCCAGACGCAACCCAGACGCAACCCAGACGCAACCCAGACGCAACCCAGACGCAACCCAGACGCAACCCAGACGCAACCCAGACGCAACCCAGACGCAACCCAGACGCAACCCAGACGCAACCCAGACGCAACCCAGACGCAACCCAGACGCAACCCAGACGCAACCCAGACGCAACCCAGACGCAACCCAGACGCAACCCAGACGCAACCCAGACGCAACCCAGACGCAACCCAGACGCAACCCAGACGCAACCCAGACGCAACCCAGACGCAACCCAGACGCAACCCAGACGCAACCCAGACGCAACCCAGACGCAACCCAGACGCAACCCAGACGCAACCCAGACGCAACCCAGACGCAACCCAGACGCAACCCAGACGCAACCCAGACGCAACCCAGACGCAACCCAGACGCAACCCAGACGCAACCCAGACGCAACCCAGACGCAACCCAGACGCAACCCAGACGCAACCCAGACGCAACCCAGACGCAACCCAGACGCAACCCAGACGCAACCCAGACGCAACCCAGACGCAACCCAGACGCAACCCAGACGCAACCCAGACGCAACCCAGACGCAACCCAGACGCAACCCAGACGCAACCCAGACGCAACCCAGACGCAACCCAGACGCAACCCAGACGCAACCCAGACGCAACCCAGACGCAACCCAGACGCAACCCAGACGCAACCCAGACGCAACCCAGACGCAACCCAGACGCAACCCAGACGCAACCCAGACGCAACCCAGACGCAACCCAGACGCAACCCAGACGCAACCCAGACGCAACCCAGACGCAACCCAGACGCAACCCAGACGCAACCCAGACGCAACCCAGACGCAACCCAGACGCAACCCAGACGCAACCCAGACGCAACCCAGACGCAACCCAGACGCAACCCAGACGCAACCCAGACGCAACCCAGACGCAACCCAGACGCAACCCAGACGCAACCCAGACGCAACCCAGACGCAACCCAGACGCAACCCAGACGCAACCCAGACGCAACCCAGACGCAACCCAGACGCAACCCAGACGCAACCCAGACGCAACCCAGACGCAACCCAGACGCAACCCAGACGCAACCCAGACGCAACCCAGACGCAACCCAGACGCAACCCAGACGCAACCCAGACGCAACCCAGACGCAACCCAGACGCAACCCAGACGCAACCCAGACGCAACCCAGACGCAACCCAGACGCAACCCAGACGCAACCCAGACGCAACCCAGACGCAACCCAGACGCAACCCAGACGCAACCCAGACGCAACCCAGACGCAACCCAGACGCAACCCAGACGCAACCCAGACGCAACCCAGACGCAACCCAGACGCAACCCAGACGCAACCCAGACGCAACCCAGACGCAACCCAGACGCAACCCAGACGCAACCCAGACGCAACCCAGACGCAACCCAGACGCAACCCAGACGCAACCCAGACGCAACCCAGACGCAACCCAGACGCAACCCAGACGCAACCCAGACGCAACCCAGACGCAACCCAGACGCAACCCAGACGCAACCCAGACGCAACCCAGACGCAACCCAGACGCAACCCAGACGCAACCCAGACGCAACCCAGACGCAACCCAGACGCAACCCAGACGCAACCCAGACGCAACCCAGACGCAACCCAGACGCAACCCAGACGCAACCCAGACGCAACCCAGACGCAACCCAGACGCAACCCAGACGCAACCCAGACGCAACCCAGACGCAACCCAGACGCAACCCAGACGCAACCCAGACGCAACCCAGACGCAACCCAGACGCAACCCAGACGCAACCCAGACGCAACCCAGACGCAACCCAGACGCAACCCAGACGCAACCCAGACGCAACCCAGACGCAACCCAGACGCAACCCAGACGCAACCCAGACGCAACCCAGACGCAACCCAGACGCAACCCAGACGCAACCCAGACGCAACCCAGACGCAACCCAGACGCAACCCAGACGCAACCCAGACGCAACCCAGACGCAACCCAGACGCAACCCAGACGCAACCCAGACGCAACCCAGACGCAACCCAGACGCAACCCAGACGCAACCCAGACGCAACCCAGACGCAACCCAGACGCAACCCAGACGCAACCCAGACGCAACCCAGACGCAACCCAGACGCAACCCAGACGCAACCCAGACGCAACCCAGACGCAACCCAGACGCAACCCAGACGCAACCCAGACGCAACCCAGACGCAACCCAGACGCAACCCAGACGCAACCCAGACGCAACCCAGACGCAACCCAGACGCAACCCAGACGCAACCCAGACGCAACCCAGACGCAACCCAGACGCAACCCAGACGCAACCCAGACGCAACCCAGACGCAACCCAGACGCAACCCAGACGCAACCCAGACGCAACCCAGACGCAACCCAGACGCAACCCAGACGCAACCCAGACGCAACCCAGACGCAACCCAGACGCAACCCAGACGCAACCCAGACGCAACCCAGACGCAACCCAGACGCAACCCAGACGCAACCCAGACGCAACCCAGACGCAACCCAGACGCAACCCAGACGCAACCCAGACGCAACCCAGACGCAACCCAGACGCAACCCAGACGCAACCCAGACGCAACCCAGACGCAACCCAGACGCAACCCAGACGCAACCCAGACGCAACCCAGACGCAACCCAGACGCAACCCAGACGCAACCCAGACGCAACCCAGACGCAACCCAGACGCAACCCAGACGCAACCCAGACGCAACCCAGACGCAACCCAGACGCAACCCAGACGCAACCCAGACGCAACCCAGACGCAACCCAGACGCAACCCAGACGCAACCCAGACGCAACCCAGACGCAACCCAGACGCAACCCAGACGCAACCCAGACGCAACCCAGACGCAACCCAGACGCAACCCAGACGCAACCCAGACGCAACCCAGACGCAACCCAGACGCAACCCAGACGCAACCCAGACGCAACCCAGACGCAACCCAGACGCAACCCAGACGCAACCCAGACGCAACCCAGACGCAACCCAGACGCAACCCAGACGCAACCCAGACGCAACCCAGACGCAACCCAGACGCAACCCAGACGCAACCCAGACGCAACCCAGACGCAACCCAGACGCAACCCAGACGCAACCCAGACGCAACCCAGACGCAACCCAGACGCAACCCAGACGCAACCCAGACGCAACCCAGACGCAACCCAGACGCAACCCAGACGCAACCCAGACGCAACCCAGACGCAACCCAGACGCAACCCAGACGCAACCCAGACGCAACCCAGACGCAACCCAGACGCAACCCAGACGCAACCCAGACGCAACCCAGACGCAACCCAGACGCAACCCAGACGCAACCCAGACGCAACCCAGACGCAACCCAGACGCAACCCAGACGCAACCCAGACGCAACCCAGACGCAACCCAGACGCAACCCAGACGCAACCCAGACGCAACCCAGACGCAACCCAGACGCAACCCAGACGCAACCCAGACGCAACCCAGACGCAACCCAGACGCAACCCAGACGCAACCCAGACGCAACCCAGACGCAACCCAGACGCAACCCAGACGCAACCCAGACGCAACCCAGACGCAACCCAGACGCAACCCAGACGCAACCCAGACGCAACCCAGACGCAACCCAGACGCAACCCAGACGCAACCCAGACGCAACCCAGACGCAACCCAGACGCAACCCAGACGCAACCCAGACGCAACCCAGACGCAACCCAGACGCAACCCAGACGCAACCCAGACGCAACCCAGACGCAACCCAGACGCAACCCAGACGCAACCCAGACGCAACCCAGACGCAACCCAGACGCAACCCAGACGCAACCCAGACGCAACCCAGACGCAACCCAGACGCAACCCAGACGCAACCCAGACGCAACCCAGACGCAACCCAGACGCAACCCAGACGCAACCCAGACGCAACCCAGACGCAACCCAGACGCAACCCAGACGCAACCCAGACGCAACCCAGACGCAACCCAGACGCAACCCAGACGCAACCCAGACGCAACCCAGACGCAACCCAGACGCAACCCAGACGCAACCCAGACGCAACCCAGACGCAACCCAGACGCAACCCAGACGCAACCCAGACGCAACCCAGACGCAACCCAGACGCAACCCAGACGCAACCCAGACGCAACCCAGACGCAACCCAGACGCAACCCAGACGCAACCCAGACGCAACCCAGACGCAACCCAGACGCAACCCAGACGCAACCCAGACGCAACCCAGACGCAACCCAGACGCAACCCAGACGCAACCCAGACGCAACCCAGACGCAACCCAGACGCAACCCAGACGCAACCCAGACGCAACCCAGACGCAACCCAGACGCAACCCAGACGCAACCCAGACGCAACCCAGACGCAACCCAGACGCAACCCAGACGCAACCCAGACGCAACCCAGACGCAACCCAGACGCAACCCAGACGCAACCCAGACGCAACCCAGACGCAACCCAGACGCAACCCAGACGCAACCCAGACGCAACCCAGACGCAACCCAGACGCAACCCAGACGCAACCCAGACGCAACCCAGACGCAACCCAGACGCAACCCAGACGCAACCCAGACGCAACCCAGACGCAACCCAGACGCAACCCAGACGCAACCCAGACGCAACCCAGACGCAACCCAGACGCAACCCAGACGCAACCCAGACGCAACCCAGACGCAACCCAGACGCAACCCAGACGCAACCCAGACGCAACCCAGACGCAACCCAGACGCAACCCAGACGCAACCCAGACGCAACCCAGACGCAACCCAGACGCAACCCAGACGCAACCCAGACGCAACCCAGACGCAACCCAGACGCAACCCAGACGCAACCCAGACGCAACCCAGACGCAACCCAGACGCAACCCAGACGCAACCCAGACGCAACCCAGACGCAACCCAGACGCAACCCAGACGCAACCCAGACGCAACCCAGACGCAACCCAGACGCAACCCAGACGCAACCCAGACGCAACCCAGACGCAACCCAGACGCAACCCAGACGCAACCCAGACGCAACCCAGACGCAACCCAGACGCAACCCAGACGCAACCCAGACGCAACCCAGACGCAACCCAGACGCAACCCAGACGCAACCCAGACGCAACCCAGACGCAACCCAGACGCAACCCAGACGCAACCCAGACGCAACCCAGACGCAACCCAGACGCAACCCAGACGCAACCCAGACGCAACCCAGACGCAACCCAGACGCAACCCAGACGCAACCCAGACGCAACCCAGACGCAACCCAGACGCAACCCAGACGCAACCCAGACGCAACCCAGACGCAACCCAGACGCAACCCAGACGCAACCCAGACGCAACCCAGACGCAACCCAGACGCAACCCAGACGCAACCCAGACGCAACCCAGACGCAACCCAGACGCAACCCAGACGCAACCCAGACGCAACCCAGACGCAACCCAGACGCAACCCAGACGCAACCCAGACGCAACCCAGACGCAACCCAGACGCAACCCAGACGCAACCCAGACGCAACCCAGACGCAACCCAGACGCAACCCAGACGCAACCCAGACGCAACCCAGACGCAACCCAGACGCAACCCAGACGCAACCCAGACGCAACCCAGACGCAACCCAGACGCAACCCAGACGCAACCCAGACGCAACCCAGACGCAACCCAGACGCAACCCAGACGCAACCCAGACGCAACCCAGACGCAACCCAGACGCAACCCAGACGCAACCCAGACGCAACCCAGACGCAACCCAGACGCAACCCAGACGCAACCCAGACGCAACCCAGACGCAACCCAGACGCAACCCAGACGCAACCCAGACGCAACCCAGACGCAACCCAGACGCAACCCAGACGCAACCCAGACGCAACCCAGACGCAACCCAGACGCAACCCAGACGCAACCCAGACGCAACCCAGACGCAACCCAGACGCAACCCAGACGCAACCCAGACGCAACCCAGACGCAACCCAGACGCAACCCAGACGCAACCCAGACGCAACCCAGACGCAACCCAGACGCAACCCAGACGCAACCCAGACGCAACCCAGACGCAACCCAGACGCAACCCAGACGCAACCCAGACGCAACCCAGACGCAACCCAGACGCAACCCAGACGCAACCCAGACGCAACCCAGACGCAACCCAGACGCAACCCAGACGCAACCCAGACGCAACCCAGACGCAACCCAGACGCAACCCAGACGCAACCCAGACGCAACCCAGACGCAACCCAGACGCAACCCAGACGCAACCCAGACGCAACCCAGACGCAACCCAGACGCAACCCAGACGCAACCCAGACGCAACCCAGACGCAACCCAGACGCAACCCAGACGCAACCCAGACGCAACCCAGACGCAACCCAGACGCAACCCAGACGCAACCCAGACGCAACCCAGACGCAACCCAGACGCAACCCAGACGCAACCCAGACGCAACCCAGACGCAACCCAGACGCAACCCAGACGCAACCCAGACGCAACCCAGACGCAACCCAGACGCAACCCAGACGCAACCCAGACGCAACCCAGACGCAACCCAGACGCAACCCAGACGCAACCCAGACGCAACCCAGACGCAACCCAGACGCAACCCAGACGCAACCCAGACGCAACCCAGACGCAACCCAGACGCAACCCAGACGCAACCCAGACGCAACCCAGACGCAACCCAGACGCAACCCAGAAGCAACCCAGACGCAACCCAGACGCAACCCAGACGCAACCCAGACGCAACCCAGACGCAACCCAGACGCAACCCAGACGCAACCCAGACGCAACCCAGACGCAACCCAGACGCAACCCAGACGCAACCCAGACGCAACCCAGACGCAACCCAGACGCAACCCAGACGCAACCCAGACGCAACCCAGACGCAACCCAGACGCAACCCAGACGCAACCCAGACGCAACCCAGACGCAACCCAGACGCAACCCAGACGCAACCCAGACGCAACCCAGACGCAACCCAGACGCAACCCAGACGCAACCCAGACGCAACCCAGACGCAACCCAGACGCAACCCAGACGCAACCCAGACGCAACCCAGACGCAACCCAGACGCAACCCAGACGCAACCCAGACGCAACCCAGACGCAACCCAGACGCAACCCAGACGCAACCCAGACGCAACCCAGACGCAACCCAGACGCAACCCAGACGCAACCCAGACGCAACCCAGACGCAACCCAGACGCAACCCAGACGCAACCCAGACGCAACCCAGACGCAACCCAGACGCAACCCAGACGCAACCCAGACGCAACCCAGACGCAACCCAGACGCAACCCAGACGCAACCCAGACGCAACCCAGACGCAACCCAGACGCAACCCAGACGCAACCCAGACGCAACCCAGACGCAACCCAGACGCAACCCAGACGCAACCCAGACGCAACCCAGACGCAACCCAGACGCAACCCAGACGCAACCCAGACGCAACCCAGACGCAACCCAGACGCAACCCAGACGCAACCCAGACGCAACCCAGACGCAACCCAGACGCAACCCAGACGCAACCCAGACGCAACCCAGACGCAACCCAGACGCAACCCAGACGCAACCCTGACGCAACCCAGACGCAACCCAGACGCAACCCAGACGCAACCCAGACGCAACCCAGACGCAACCCAGACGCAACCCAGACGCAACCCAGACGCAACCCAGACGCAACCCAGACGCAACCCAGACGCAACCCAGACGCAACCCAGACGCAACCCAGACGCAACCCAGACGCAACCCAGACGCAACCCAGACGCAACCCAGACGCAACCCAGACGCAACCCAGACGCAACCCAGACGCAACCCAGACGCAACCCAGACGCAACCCAGACGCAACCCAGACGCAACCCAGACGCAACCCAGACGCAACCCAGACGCAACCCAGACGCAACCCAGACGCAACCCAGACGCAACCCAGACGCAACCCAGACGCAACCCAGACGCAACCCAGACGCAACCCAGACGCAACCCAGACGCAACCCAGACGCAACCCAGACGCAACCCAGACGCAACCCAGACGCAACCCAGACGCAACCCAGACGCAACCCAGACGCAACCCAGACGCAACCCAGACGCAACCCAGACGCAACCCAGACGCAACCCAGACGCAACCCAGACGCAACCCAGACGCAACCCAGACGCAACCCAGACGCAACCCAGACGCAACCCAGACGCAACCCAGACGCAACCCAGACGCAACCCAGACGCAACCCAGACGCAACCCAGACGCAACCCAGACGCAACCCAGACGCAACCCAGACGCAACCCAGACGCAACCCAGACGCAACCCAGACGCAACCCAGACGCAACCCAGACGCAACCCAGACGCAACCCAGACGCAACCCAGACGCAACCCAGACGCAACCCAGACGCAACCCAGACGCAACCCAGACGCAACCCAGACGCAACCCAGACGCAACCCAGACGCAACCCAGACGCAACCCAGACGCAACCCAGACGCAACCCAGACGCAACCCAGACGCAACCCAGACGCAACCCAGACGCAACCCAGACGCAACCCAGACGCAACCCAGACGCAACCCAGACGCAACCCAGACGCAACCCAGACGCAACCCAGACGCAACCCAGACGCAACCCAGACGCAACCCAGACGCAACCCAGACGCAACCCAGACGCAACCCAGACGCAACCCAGACGCAACCCAGACGCAACCCAGACGCAACCCAGACGCAACCCAGACGCAACCCAGACGCAACCCAGACGCAACCCAGACGCAACCCAGACGCAACCCAGACGCAACCCAGACGCAACCCAGACGCAACCCAGACGCAACCCAGACGCAACCCAGACGCAACCCAGACGCAACCCAGACGCAACCCAGACGCAACCCAGACGCAACCCAGACGCAACCCAGACGCAACCCAGACGCAACCCAGACGCAACCCAGACGCAACCCAGACGCAACCCAGACGCAACCCAGACGCAACCCAGACGCAACCCAGACGCAACCCAGACGCAACCCAGACGCAACCCAGACGCAACCCAGACGCAACCCAGACGCAACCCAGACGCAACCCAGACGCAACCCAGACGCAACCCAGACGCAACCCAGACGCAACCCAGACGCAACCCAGACGCAACCCAGACGCAACCCAGACGCAACCCAGACGCAACCCAGACGCAACCCAGACGCAACCCAGACGCAACCCAGACGCAACCCAGACGCAACCCAGACGCAACCCAGACGCAACCCAGACGCAACCCAGACGCAACCCAGACGCAACCCAGACGCAACCCAGACGCAACCCAGACGCAACCCAGACGCAACCCAGACGCAACCCAGACGCAACCCAGACGCAACCCAGACGCAACCCAGACGCAACCCAGACGCAACCCAGACGCAACCCAGACGCAACCCAGACGCAACCCAGACGCAACCCAGACGCAACCCAGACGCAACCCAGACGCAACCCAGACGCAACCCAGACGCAACCCAGACGCAACCCAGACGCAACCCAGACGCAACCCAGACGCAACCCAGACGCAACCCAGACGCAACCCAGACGCAACCCAGACGCAACCCAGACGCAACCCAGACGCAACCCAGACGCAACCCAGACGCAACCCAGACGCAACCCAGACGCAACCCAGACGCAACCCAGACGCAACCCAGACGCAACCCAGACGCAACCCAGACGCAACCCAGACGCAACCCAGACGCAACCCAGACGCAACCCAGACGCAACCCAGACGCAACCCAGACGCAACCCAGACGCAACCCAGACGCAACCCAGACGCAACCCAGACGCAACCCAGACGCAACCCAGACGCAACCCAGACGCAACCCAGACGCAACCCAGACGCAACCCAGACGCAACCCAGACGCAACCCAGACGCAACCCAGACGCAACCCAGACGCAACCCAGACGCAACCCAGACGCAACCCAGACGCAACCCAGACGCAACCCAGACGCAACCCAGACGCAACCCAGACGCAACCCAGACGCAACCCAGACGCAACCCAGACGCAACCCAGACGCAACCCAGACGCAACCCAGACGCAACCCAGACGCAACCCAGACGCAACCCAGACGCAACCCAGACGCAACCCAGACGCAACCCAGACGCAACCCAGACGCAACCCAGACGCAACCCAGACGCAACCCAGACGCAACCCAGACGCAACCCAGACGCAACCCAGACGCAACCCAGACGCAACCCAGACGCAACCCAGACGCAACCCAGACGCAACCCAGACGCAACCCAGACGCAACCCAGACGCAACCCAGACGCAACCCAGACGCAACCCAGACGCAACCCAGACGCAACCCAGACGCAACCCAGACGCAACCCAGACGCAACCCAGACGCAACCCAGACGCAACCCAGACGCAACCCAGACGCAACCCAGACGCAACCCAGACGCAACCCAGACGCAACCCAGACGCAACCCAGACGCAACCCAGACGCAACCCAGACGCAACCCAGACGCAACCCAGACGCAACCCAGACGCAACCCAGACGCAACCCAGACGCAACCCAGACGCAACCCAGACGCAACCCAGACGCAACCCAGACGCAACCCAGACGCAACCCAGACGCAACCCAGACGCAACCCAGACGCAACCCAGACGCAACCCAGACGCAACCCAGACGCAACCCAGACGCAACCCAGACGCAACCCAGACGCAACCCAGACGCAACCCAGACGCAACCCAGACGCAACCCAGACGCAACCCAGACGCAACCCAGACGCAACCCAGACGCAACCCAGACGCAACCCAGACGCAACCCAGACGCAACCCAGACGCAACCCAGACGCAACCCAGACGCAACCCAGACGCAACCCAGACGCAACCCAGACGCAACCCAGACGCAACCCAGACGCAACCCAGACGCAACCCAGACGCAACCCAGACGCAACCCAGACGCAACCCAGACGCAACCCAGACGCAACCCAGACGCAACCCAGACGCAACCCAGACGCAACCCAGACGCAACCCAGACGCAACCCAGACGCAACCCAGACGCAACCCAGACGCAACCCAGACGCAACCCAGACGCAACCCAGACGCAACCCAGACGCAACCCAGACGCAACCCAGACGCAACCCAGACGCAACCCAGACGCAACCCAGACGCAACCCAGACGCAACCCAGACGCAACCCAGACGCAACCCAGACGCAACCCAGACGCAACCCAGACGCAACCCAGACGCAACCCAGACGCAACCCAGACGCAACCCAGACGCAACCCAGACGCAACCCAGACGCAACCCAGACGCAACCCAGACGCAACCCAGACGCAACCCAGACGCAACCCAGACGCAACCCAGACGCAACCCAGACGCAACCCAGACGCAACCCAGACGCAACCCAGACGCAACCCAGACGCAACCCAGACGCAACCCAGACGCAACCCAGACGCAACCCAGACGCAACCCAGACGCAACCCAGACGCAACCCAGACGCAACCCAGACGCAACCCAGACGCAACCCAGACGCAACCCAGACGCAACCCAGACGCAACCCAGACGCAACCCAGACGCAACCCAGACGCAACCCAGACGCAACCCAGACGCAACCCAGACGCAACCCAGACGCAACCCAGACGCAACCCAGACGCAACCCAGACGCAACCCAGACGCAACCCAGACGCAACCCAGACGCAACCCAGACGCAACCCAGACGCAACCCAGACGCAACCCAGACGCAACCCAGACGCAACCCAGACGCAACCCAGACGCAACCCAGACGCAACCCAGACGCAACCCAGACGCAACCCAGACGCAACCCAGACGCAACCCAGACGCAACCCAGACGCAACCCAGACGCAACCCAGACGCAACCCAGACGCAACCCAGACGCAACCCAGACGCAACCCAGACGCAACCCAGACGCAACCCAGACGCAACCCAGACGCAACCCAGACGCAACCCAGACGCAACCCAGACGCAACCCAGACGCAACCCAGACGCAACCCAGACGCAACCCAGACGCAACCCAGACGCAACCCAGACGCAACCCAGACGCAACCCAGACGCAACCCAGACGCAACCCAGACGCAACCCAGACGCAACCCAGACGCAACCCAGACGCAACCCAGACGCAACCCAGACGCAACCCAGACGCAACCCAGACGCAACCCAGACGCAACCCAGACGCAACCCAGACGCAACCCAGACGCAACCCAGACGCAACCCAGACGCAACCCAGACGCAACCCAGACGCAACCCAGACGCAACCCAGACGCAACCCAGACGCAACCCAGACGCAACCCAGACGCAACCCAGACGCAACCCAGACGCAACCCAGACGCAACCCAGACGCAACCCAGACGCAACCCAGACGCAACCCAGACGCAACCCAGACGCAACCCAGACGCAACCCAGACGCAACCCAGACGCAACCCAGACGCAACCCAGACGCAACCCAGACGCAACCCAGACGCAACCCAGACGCAACCCAGACGCAACCCAGACGCAACCCAGACGCAACCCAGACGCAACCCAGACGCAACCCAGACGCAACCCAGACGCAACCCAGACGCAACCCAGACGCAACCCAGACGCAACCCAGACGCAACCCAGACGCAACCCAGACGCAACCCAGACGCAACCCAGACGCAACCCAGACGCAACCCAGACGCAACCCAGACGCAACCCAGACGCAACCCAGACGCAACCCAGACGCAACCCAGACGCAACCCAGACGCAACCCAGACGCAACCCAGACGCAACCCAGACGCAACCCAGACGCAACCCAGACGCAACCCAGACGCAACCCAGACGCAACCCAGACGCAACCCAGACGCAACCCAGACGCAACCCAGACGCAACCCAGACGCAACCCAGACGCAACCCAGACGCAACCCAGACGCAACCCAGACGCAACCCAGACGCAACCCAGACGCAACCCAGACGCAACCCAGACGCAACCCAGACGCAACCCAGACGCAACCCAGACGCAACCCAGACGCAACCCAGACGCAACCCAGACGCAACCCAGACGCAACCCAGACGCAACCCAGACGCAACCCAGACGCAACCCAGACGCAACCCAGACGCAACCCAGACGCAACCCAGACGCAACCCAGACGCAACCCAGACGCAACCCAGACGCAACCCAGACGCAACCCAGACGCAACCCAGACGCAACCCAGACGCAACCCAGACGCAACCCAGACGCAACCCAGACGCAACCCAGACGCAACCCAGACGCAACCCAGACGCAACCCAGACGCAACCCAGACGCAACCCAGACGCAACCCAGACGCAACCCAGACGCAACCCAGACGCAACCCAGACGCAACCCAGACGCAACCCAGACGCAACCCAGACGCAACCCAGACGCAACCCAGACGCAACCCAGACGCAACCCAGACGCAACCCAGACGCAACCCAGACGCAACCCAGACGCAACCCAGACGCAACCCAGACGCAACCCAGACGCAACCCAGACGCAACCCAGACGCAACCCAGACGCAACCCAGACGCAACCCAGACGCAACCCAGACGCAACCCAGACGCAACCCAGACGCAACCCAGACGCAACCCAGACGCAACCCAGACGCAACCCAGACGCAACCCAGACGCAACCCAGACGCAACCCAGACGCAACCCAGACGCAACCCAGACGCAACCCAGACGCAACCCAGACGCAACCCAGACGCAACCCAGACGCAACCCAGACGCAACCCAGACGCAACCCAGACGCAACCCAGACGCAACCCAGACGCAACCCAGACGCAACCCAGACGCAACCCAGACGCAACCCAGACGCAACCCAGACGCAACCCAGACGCAACCCAGACGCAACCCAGACGCAACCCAGACGCAACCCAGACGCAACCCAGACGCAACCCAGACGCAACCCAGACGCAACCCAGACGCAACCCAGACGCAACCCAGACGCAACCCAGACGCAACCCAGACGCAACCCAGACGCAACCCAGACGCAACCCAGACGCAACCCAGACGCAACCCAGACGCAACCCAGACGCAACCCAGACGCAACCCAGACGCAACCCAGACGCAACCCAGACGCAACCCAGACGCAACCCAGACGCAACCCAGACGCAACCCAGACGCAACCCAGACGCAACCCAGACGCAACCCAGACGCAACCCAGACGCAACCCAGACGCAACCCAGACGCAACCCAGACGCAACCCAGACGCAACCCAGACGCAACCCAGACGCAACCCAGACGCAACCCAGACGCAACCCAGACGCAACCCAGACGCAACCCAGACGCAACCCAGACGCAACCCAGACGCAACCCAGACGCAACCCAGACGCAACCCAGACGCAACCCAGACGCAACCCAGACGCAACCCAGACGCAACCCAGACGCAACCCAGACGCAACCCAGACGCAACCCAGACGCAACCCAGACGCAACCCAGACGCAACCCAGACGCAACCCAGACGCAACCCAGACGCAACCCAGACGCAACCCAGACGCAACCCAGACGCAACCCAGACGCAACCCAGACGCAACCCAGACGCAACCCAGACGCAACCCAGACGCAACCCAGACGCAACCCAGACGCAACCCAGACGCAACCCAGACGCAACCCAGACGCAACCCAGACGCAACCCAGACGCAACCCAGACGCAACCCAGACGCAACCCAGACGCAACCCAGACGCAACCCAGACGCAACCCAGACGCAACCCAGACGCAACCCAGACGCAACCCAGACGCAACCCAGACGCAACCCAGACGCAACCCAGACGCAACCCATACGCAACCCAGACGCAACCCAGACGCAACCCAGACGCAACCCAGACGCAACCCAGACGCAACCCAGACGCAACCCAGACGCAACCCAGACGCAACCCAGACGCAACCCAGACGCAACCCAGACGCAACCCAGACGCAACCCAGACGCAACCCAGACGCAACCCAGACGCAACCCAGACGCAACCCAGACGCAACCCAGACGCAACCCAGACGCAACCCAGACGCAACCCAGACGCAACCCAGACGCAACCCAGACGCAACCCAGACGCAACCCAGACGCAACCCAGACGCAACCCAGACGCAACCCAGACGCAACCCAGACGCAACCCAGACGCAACCCAGACGCAACCCAGACGCAACCCAGACGCAACCCAGACGCAACCCAGACGCAACCCAGACGCAACCCAGACGCAACCCAGACGCAACCCAGACGCAACCCAGACGCAACCCAGACGCAACCCAGACGCAACCCAGACGCAACCCAGACGCAACCCAGACGCAACCCAGACGCAACCCAGACGCAACCCAGACGCAACCCAGACGCAACCCAGACGCAACCCAGACGCAACCCAGACGCAACCCAGACGCAACCCAGACGCAACCCAGACGCAACCCAGACGCAACCCAGACGCAACCCAGACGCAACCCAGACGCAACCCAGACGCAACCCAGACGCAACCCAGACGCAACCCAGACGCAACCCAGACGCAACCCAGACGCAACCCAGACGCAACCCAGACGCAACCCAGACGCAACCCAGACGCAACCCAGACGCAACCCAGACGCAACCCAGACGCAACCCAGACGCAACCCAGACGCAACCCAGACGCAACCCAGACGCAACCCAGACGCAACCCAGACGCAACCCAGACGCAACCCAGACGCAACCCAGACGCAACCCAGACGCAACCCAGACGCAACCCAGACGCAACCCAGACGCAACCCAGACGCAACCCAGACGCAACCCAGACGCAACCCAGACGCAACCCAGACGCAACCCAGACGCAACCCAGACGCAACCCAGACGCAACCCAGACGCAACCCAGACGCAACCCAGACGCAACCCAGACGCAACCCAGACGCAACCCAGACGCAACCCAGACGCAACCCAGACGCAACCCAGACGCAACCCAGACGCAACCCAGACGCAACCCAGACGCAACCCAGACGCAACCCAGACGCAACCCAGACGCAACCCAGACGCAACCCAGACGCAACCCAGACGCAACCCAGACGCAACCCAGACGCAACCCAGACGCAACCCAGACGCAACCCAGACGCAACCCAGACGCAACCCAGACGCAACCCAGACGCAACCCAGACGCAACCCAGACGCAACCCAGACGCAACCCAGACGCAACCCAGACGCAACCCAGACGCAACCCAGACGCAACCCAGACGCAACCCAGACGCAACCCAGACGCAACCCAGACGCAACCCAGACGCAACCCAGACGCAACCCAGACGCAACCCAGACGCAACCCAGACGCAACCCAGACGCAACCCAGACGCAACCCAGACGCAACCCAGACGCAACCCAGACGCAACCCAGACGCAACCCAGACGCAACCCAGACGCAACCCAGACGCAACCCAGACGCAACCCAGACGCAACCCAGACGCAACCCAGACGCAACCCAGACGCAACCCAGACGCAACCCAGACGCAACCCAGACGCAACCCAGACGCAACCCAGACGCAACCCAGACGCAACCCAGACGCAACCCAGACGCAACCCAGACGCAACCCAGACGCAACCCAGACGCAACCCAGACGCAACCCAGACGCAACCCAGACGCAACCCAGACGCAACCCAGACGCAACCCAGACGCAACCCAGACGCAACCCAGACGCAACCCAGACGCAACCCAGACGCAACCCAGACGCAACCCAGACGCAACCCAGACGCAACCCAGACGCAACCCAGACGCAACCCAGACGCAACCCAGACGCAACCCAGACGCAACCCAGACGCAACCCAGACGCAACCCAGACGCAACCCAGACGCAACCCAGACGCAACCCAGACGCAACCCAGACGCAACCCAGACGCAACCCAGACGCAACCCAGACGCAACCCAGACGCAACCCAGACGCAACCCAGACGCAACCCAGACGCAACCCAGACGCAACCCAGACGCAACCCAGACGCAACCCAGACGCAACCCAGACGCAACCCAGACGCAACCCAGACGCAACCCAGACGCAACCCAGACGCAACCCAGACGCAACCCAGACGCAACCCAGACGCAACCCAGACGCAACCCAGACGCAACCCAGACGCAACCCAGACGCAACCCAGACGCAACCCAGACGCAACCCAGACGCAACCCAGACGCAACCCAGACGCAACCCAGACGCAACCCAGACGCAACCCAGACGCAACCCAGACGCAACCCAGACGCAACCCAGACGCAACCCAGACGCAACCCAGACGCAACCCAGACGCAACCCAGACGCAACCCAGACGCAACCCAGACGCAACCCAGACGCAACCCAGACGCAACCCAGACGCAACCCAGACGCAACCCAGACGCAACCCAGACGCAACCCAGACGCAACCCAGACGCAACCCAGACGCAACCCAGACGCAACCCAGACGCAACCCAGACGCAACCCAGACGCAACCCAGACGCAACCCAGACGCAACCCAGACGCAACCCAGACGCAACCCAGACGCAACCCAGACGCAACCCAGACGCAACCCAGACGCAACCCAGACGCAACCCAGACGCAACCCAGACGCAACCCAGACGCAACCCAGACGCAACCCAGACGCAACCCAGACGCAACCCAGACGCAACCCAGACGCAACCCAGACGCAACCCAGACGCAACCCAGACGCAACCCAGACGCAACCCAGACGCAACCCAGACGCAACCCAGACGCAACCCAGACGCAACCCAGACGCAACCCAGACGCAACCCAGACGCAACCCAGACGCAACCCAGACGCAACCCAGACGCAACCCAGACGCAACCCAGACGCAACCCAGACGCAACCCAGACGCAACCCAGACGCAACCCAGACGCAACCCAGACGCAACCCAGACGCAACCCAGACGCAACCCAGACGCAACCCAGACGCAACCCAGACGCAACCCAGACGCAACCCAGACGCAACCCAGACGCAACCCAGACGCAACCCAGACGCAACCCAGACGCAACCCAGACGCAACCCAGACGCAACCCAGACGCAACCCAGACGCAACCCAGACGCAACCCAGACGCAACCCAGACGCAACCCAGACGCAACCCAGACGCAACCCAGACGCAACCCAGACGCAACCCAGACGCAACCCAGACGCAACCCAGACGCAACCCAGACGCAACCCAGACGCAACCCAGACGCAACCCAGACGCAACCCAGACGCAACCCAGACGCAACCCAGACGCAACCCAGACGCAACCCAGACGCAACCCAGACGCAACCCAGACGCAACCCAGACGCAACCCAGACGCAACCCAGACGCAACCCAGACGCAACCCAGACGCAACCCAGACGCAACCCAGACGCAACCCAGACGCAACCCAGACGCAACCCAGACGCAACCCAGACGCAACCCAGACGCAACCCAGACGCAACCCAGACGCAACCCAGACGCAACCCAGACGCAACCCAGACGCAACCCAGACGCAACCCAGACGCAACCCAGACGCAACCCAGACGCAACCCAGACGCAACCCAGACGCAACCCAGACGCAACCCAGACGCAACCCAGACGCAACCCAGACGCAACCCAGACGCAACCCAGACGCAACCCAGACGCAACCCAGACGCAACCCAGACGCAACCCAGACGCAACCCAGACGCAACCCAGACGCAACCCAGACGCAACCCAGACGCAACCCAGACGCAACCCAGACGCAACCCAGACGCAACCCAGACGCAACCCAGACGCAACCCAGACGCAACCCAGACGCAACCCAGACGCAACCCAGACGCAACCCAGACGCAACCCAGACGCAACCCAGACGCAACCCAGACGCAACCCAGACGCAACCCAGACGCAACCCAGACGCAACCCAGACGCAACCCAGACGCAACCCAGACGCAACCCAGACGCAACCCAGACGCAACCCAGACGCAACCCAGACGCAACCCAGACGCAACCCAGACGCAACCCAGACGCAACCCAGACGCAACCCAGACGCAACCCAGACGCAACCCAGACGCAACCCAGACGCAACCCAGACGCAACCCAGACGCAACCCAGACGCAACCCAGACGCAACCCAGACGCAACCCAGACGCAACCCAGACGCAACCCAGACGCAACCCAGACGCAACCCAGACGCAACCCAGACGCAACCCAGACGCAACCCAGACGCAACCCAGACGCAACCCAGACGCAACCCAGACGCAACCCAGACGCAACCCAGACGCAACCCAGACGCAACCCAGACGCAACCCAGACGCAACCCAGACGCAACCCAGACGCAACCCAGACGCAACCCAGACGCAACCCAGACGCAACCCAGACGCAACCCAGACGCAACCCAGACGCAACCCAGACGCAACCCAGACGCAACCCAGACGCAACCCAGACGCAACCCAGACGCAACCCAGACGCAACCCAGACGCAACCCAGACGCAACCCAGACGCAACCCAGACGCAACCCAGACGCAACCCAGACGCAACCCAGACGCAACCCAGACGCAACCCAGACGCAACCCAGACGCAACCCAGACGCAACCCAGACGCAACCCAGACGCAACCCAGACGCAACCCAGACGCAACCCAGACGCAACCCAGACGCAACCCAGACGCAACCCAGACGCAACCCAGACGCAACCCAGACGCAACCCAGACGCAACCCAGACGCAACCCAGACGCAACCCAGACGCAACCCAGACGCAACCCAGACGCAACCCAGACGCAACCCAGACGCAACCCAGACGCAACCCAGACGCAACCCAGACGCAACCCAGACGCAACCCAGACGCAACCCAGACGCAACCCAGACGCAACCCAGACGCAACCCAGACGCAACCCAGACGCAACCCAGACGCAACCCAGACGCAACCCAGACGCAACCCAGACGCAACCCAGACGCAACCCAGACGCAACCCAGACGCAACCCAGACGCAACCCAGACGCAACCCAGACGCAACCCAGACGCAACCCAGACGCAACCCAGACGCAACCCAGACGCAACCCAGACGCAACCCAGACGCAACCCAGACGCAACCCAGACGCAACCCAGACGCAACCCAGACGCAACCCAGACGCAACCCAGACGCAACCCAGACGCAACCCAGACGCAACCAGCCAGACGCAACCCAGACGCAACCCAGACGCAACCCAGACGCAACCCAGACGCAACCCAGACGCAACCCAGACGCAACCCAGACGCAACCCAGACGCAACCCAGACGCAACCCAGACGCAACCCAGACGCAACCCAGACGCAACCCAGACGCAACCCAGACGCAACCCAGACGCAACCCAGACGCAACCCAGACGCAACCCAGACGCAACCCAGACGCAACCCAGACGCAACCCAGACGCAACCCAGACGCAACCCAGACGCAACCCAGACGCAACCCAGACGCAACCCAGACGCAACCCAGACGCAACCCAGACGCAACCCAGACGCAACCCAGACGCAACCCAGACGCAACCCAGACGCAACCCAGACGCAACCCAGACGCAACCCAGACGCAACCCAGACGCAACCCAGACGCAACCCAGACGCAACCCAGACGCAACCCAGACGCAACCCAGACGCAACCCAGACGCAACCCAGACGCAACCCAGACGCAACCCAGACGCAACCCAGACGCAACCCAGACGCAACCCAGACGCAACCCAGACGCAACCCAGACGCAACCCAGACGCAACCCAGACGCAACCCAGACGCAACCCAGACGCAACCCAGACGCAACCCAGACGCAACCCAGACGCAACCCAGACGCAACCCAGACGCAACCCAGACGCAACCCAGACGCAACCCAGACGCAACCCAGACGCAACCCAGACGCAACCCAGACGCAACCCAGACGCAACCCAGACGCAACCCAGACGCAACCCAGACGCAACCCAGACGCAACCCAGACGCAACCCAGACGCAACCCAGACGCAACCCAGACGCAACCCAGACGCAACCCAGACGCAACCCAGACGCAACCCAGACGCAACCCAGACGCAACCCAGACGCAACCCAGACGCAACCCAGACGCAACCCAGACGCAACCCAGACGCAACCCAGACGCAACCCAGACGCAACCCAGACGCAACCCAGACGCAACCCAGACGCAACCCAGACGCAACCCAGACGCAACCCAGACGCAACCCAGACGCAACCCAGACGCAACCCAGACGCAACCCAGACGCAACCCAGACGCAACCCAGACGCAACCCAGACGCAACCCAGACGCAACCCAGACGCAACCCAGACGCAACCCAGACGCAACCCAGACGCAACCCAGACGCAACCCAGACGCAACCCAGACGCAACCCAGACGCAACCCAGACGCAACCCAGACGCAACCCAGACGCAACCCAGACGCAACCCAGACGCAACCCAGACGCAACCCAGACGCAACCCAGACGCAACCCAGACGCAACCCAGACGCAACCCAGACGCAACCCAGACGCAACCCAGACGCAACCCAGACGCAACCCAGACGCAACCCAGACGCAACCCAGACGCAACCCAGACGCAACCCAGACGCAACCCAGACGCAACCCAGACGCAACCCAGACGCAACCCAGACGCAACCCAGACGCAACCCAGACGCAACCCAGACGCAACCCAGACGCAACCCAGACGCAACCCAGACGCAACCCAGACGCAACCCAGACGCAACCCAGACGCAACCCAGACGCAACCCAGACGCAACCCAGACGCAACCCAGACGCAACCCAGACGCAACCCAGACGCAACCCAGACGCAACCCAGACGCAACCCAGACGCAACCCAGACGCAACCCAGACGCAACCCAGACGCAACCCAGACGCAACCCAGACGCAACCCAGACGCAACCCAGACGCAACCCAGACGCAACCCAGACGCAACCCAGACGCAACCCAGACGCAACCCAGACGCAACCCAGACGCAACCCAGACGCAACCCAGACGCAACCCAGACGCAACCCAGACGCAACCCAGACGCAACCCAGACGCAACCCAGACGCAACCCAGACGCAACCCAGACGCAACCCAGACGCAACCCAGACGCAACCCAGACGCAACCCAGACGCAACCCAGACGCAACCCAGACGCAACCCAGACGCAACCCAGACGCAACCCAGACGCAACCCAGACGCAACCCAGACGCAACCCAGACGCAACCCAGACGCAACCCAGACGCAACCCAGACGCAACCCAGACGCAACCCAGACGCAACCCAGACGCAACCCAGACGCAACCCAGACGCAACCCAGACGCAACCCAGACGCAACCCAGACGCAACCCAGACGCAACCCAGACGCAACCCAGACGCAACCCAGACGCAACCCAGACGCAACCCAGACGCAACCCAGACGCAACCCAGACGCAACCCAGACGCAACCCAGACGCAACCCAGACGCAACCCAGACGCAACCCAGACGCAACCCAGACGCAACCCAGACGCAACCCAGACGCAACCCAGACGCAACCCAGACGCAACCCAGACGCAACCCAGACGCAACCCAGACGCAACCCAGACGCAACCCAGACGCAACCCAGACGCAACCCAGACGCAACCCAGACGCAACCCAGACGCAACCCAGACGCAACCCAGACGCAACCCAGACGCAACCCAGACGCAACCCAGACGCAACCCAGACGCAACCCAGACGCAACCCAGACGCAACCCAGACGCAACCCAGACGCAACCCAGACGCAACCCAGACGCAACCCAGACGCAACCCAGACGCAACCCAGACGCAACCCAGACGCAACCCAGACGCAACCCAGACGCAACCCAGACGCAACCCAGACGCAACCCAGACGCAACCCAGACGCAACCCAGACGCAACCCAGACGCAACCCAGACGCAACCCAGACGCAACCCAGACGCAACCCAGACGCAACCCAGACGCAACCCAGACGCAACCCAGACGCAACCCAGACGCAACCCAGACGCAACCCAGACGCAACCCAGACGCAACCCAGACGCAACCCAGACGCAACCCAGACGCAACCCAGACGCAACCCAGACGCAACCCAGACGCAACCCAGACGCAACCCAGACGCAACCCAGACGCAACCCAGACGCAACCCAGACGCAACCCAGACGCAACCCAGACGCAACCCAGACGCAACCCAGACGCAACCCAGACGCAACCCAGACGCAACCCAGACGCAACCCAGACGCAACCCAGACGCAACCCAGACGCAACCCAGACGCAACCCAGACGCAACCCAGACGCAACCCAGACGCAACCCAGACGCAACCCAGACGCAACCCAGACGCAACCCAGACGCAACCCAGACGCAACCCAGACGCAACCCAGACGCAACCCAGACGCAACCCAGACGCAACCCAGACGCAACCCAGACGCAACCCAGACGCAACCCAGACGCAACCCAGACGCAACCCAGACGCAACCCAGACGCAACCCAGACGCAACCCAGACGCAACCCAGACGCAACCCAGACGCAACCCAGACGCAACCCAGACGCAACCCAGACGCAACCCAGACGCAACCCAGACGCAACCCAGACGCAACCCAGACGCAACCCAGACGCAACCCAGACGCAACCCAGACGCAACCCAGACGCAACCCAGACGCAACCCAGACGCAACCCAGACGCAACCCAGACGCAACCCAGACGCAACCCAGACGCAACCCAGACGCAACCCAGACGCAACCCAGACGCAACCCAGACGCAACCCAGACGCAACCCAGACGCAACCCAGACGCAACCCAGACGCAACCCAGACGCAACCCAGACGCAACCCAGACGCAACCCAGACGCAACCCAGACGCAACCCAGACGCAACCCAGACGCAACCCAGACGCAACCCAGACGCAACCCAGACGCAACCCAGACGCAACCCAGACGCAACCCAGACGCAACCCAGACGCAACCCAGACGCAACCCAGACGCAACCCAGACGCAACCCAGACGCAACCCAGACGCAACCCAGACGCAACCCAGACGCAACCCAGACGCAACCCAGACGCAACCCAGACGCAACCCAGACGCAACCCAGACGCAACCCAGACGCAACCCAGACGCAACCCAGACGCAACCCAGACGCAACCCAGACGCAACCCAGACGCAACCCAGACGCAACCCAGACGCAACCCAGACGCAACCCAGACGCAACCCAGACGCAACCCAGACGCAACCCAGACGCAACCCAGACGCAACCCAGACGCAACCCAGACGCAACCCAGACGCAACCCAGACGCAACCCAGACGCAACCCAGACGCAACCCAGACGCAACCCAGACGCAACCCAGACGCAACCCAGACGCAACCCAGACGCAACCCAGACGCAACCCAGACGCAACCCAGACGCAACCCAGACGCAACCCAGACGCAACCCAGACGCAACCCAGACGCAACCCAGACGCAACCCAGACGCAACCCAGACGCAACCCAGACGCAACCCAGACGCAACCCAGACGCAACCCAGACGCAACCCAGACGCAACCCAGACGCAACCCAGACGCAACCCAGACGCAACCCAGACGCAACCCAGACGCAACCCAGACGCAACCCAGACGCAACCCAGACGCAACCCAGACGCAACCCAGACGCAACCCAGACGCAACCCAGACGCAACCCAGACGCAACCCAGACGCAACCCAGACGCAACCCAGACGCAACCCAGACGCAACCCAGACGCAACCCAGACGCAACCCAGACGCAACCCAGACGCAACCCAGACGCAACCCAGACGCAACCCAGACGCAACCCAGACGCAACCCAGACGCAACCCAGACGCAACCCAGACGCAACCCAGACGCAACCCAGACGCAACCCAGACGCAACCCAGACGCAACCCAGACGCAACCCAGACGCAACCCAGACGCAACCCAGACGCAACCCAGACGCAACCCAGACGCAACCCAGACGCAACCCAGACGCAACCCAGACGCAACCCAGACGCAACCCAGACGCAACCCAGACGCAACCCAGACGCAACCCAGACGCAACCCAGACGCAACCCAGACGCAACCCAGACGCAACCCAGACGCAACCCAGACGCAACCCAGACGCAACCCAGACGCAACCCAGACGCAACCCAGACGCAACCCAGACGCAACCCAGACGCAACCCAGACGCAACCCAGACGCAACCCAGACGCAACCCAGACGCAACCCAGACGCAACCCAGACGCAACCCAGACGCAACCCAGACGCAACCCAGACGCAACCCAGACGCAACCCAGACGCAACCCAGACGCAACCCAGACGCAACCCAGACGCAACCCAGACGCAACCCAGACGCAACCCAGACGCAACCCAGACGCAACCCAGACGCAACCCAGACGCAACCCAGACGCAACCCAGACGCAACCCAGACGCAACCCAGACGCAACCCAGACGCAACCCAGACGCAACCCAGACGCAACCCAGACGCAACCCAGACGCAACCCAGACGCAACCCAGACGCAACCCAGACGCAACCCAGACGCAACCCAGACGCAACCCAGACGCAACCCAGACGCAACCCAGACGCAACCCAGACGCAACCCAGACGCAACCCAGACGCAACCCAGACGCAACCCAGACGCAACCCAGACGCAACCCAGACGCAACCCAGACGCAACCCAGACGCAACCCAGACGCAACCCAGACGCAACCCAGACGCAACCCAGACGCAACCCAGACGCAACCCAGACGCAACCCAGACGCAACCCAGACGCAACCCAGACGCAACCCAGACGCAACCCAGACGCAACCCAGACGCAACCCAGACGCAACCCAGACGCAACCCAGACGCAACCCAGACGCAACCCAGACGCAACCCAGACGCAACCCAGACGCAACCCAGACGCAACCCAGACGCAACCCAGACGCAACCCAGACGCAACCCAGACGCAACCCAGACGCAACCCAGACGCAACCCAGACGCAACCCAGACGCAACCCAGACGCAACCCAGACGCAACCCAGACGCAACCCAGACGCAACCCAGACGCAACCCAGACGCAACCCAGACGCAACCCAGACGCAACCCAGACGCAACCCAGACGCAACCCAGACGCAACCCAGACGCAACCCAGACGCAACCCAGACGCAACCCAGACGCAACCCAGACGCAACCCAGACGCAACCCAGACGCAACCCAGACGCAACCCAGACGCAACCCAGACGCAACCCAGACGCAACCCAGACGCAACCCAGACGCAACCCAGACGCAACCCAGACGCAACCCAGACGCAACCCAGACGCAACCCAGACGCAACCCAGACGCAACCCAGACGCAACCCAGACGCAACCCAGACGCAACCCAGACGCAACCCAGACGCAACCCAGACGCAACCCAGACGCAACCCAGACGCAACCCAGACGCAACCCAGACGCAACCCAGACGCAACCCAGACGCAACCCAGACGCAACCCAGACGCAACCCAGACGCAACCCAGACGCAACCCAGACGCAACCCAGACGCAACCCAGACGCAACCCAGACGCAACCCAGACGCAACCCAGACGCAACCCAGACGCAACCCAGACGCAACCCAGACGCAACCCAGACGCAACCCAGACGCAACCCAGACGCAACCCAGACGCAACCCAGACGCAACCCAGACGCAACCCAGACGCAACCCAGACGCAACCCAGACGCAACCCAGACGCAACCCAGACGCAACCCAGACGCAACCCAGACGCAACCCAGACGCAACCCAGACGCAACCCAGACGCAACCCAGACGCAACCCAGACGCAACCCAGACGCAACCCAGACGCAACCCAGACGCAACCCAGACGCAACCCAGACGCAACCCAGACGCAACCCAGACGCAACCCAGACGCAACCCAGACGCAACCCAGACGCAACCCAGACGCAACCCAGACGCAACCCAGACGCAACCCAGACGCAACCCAGACGCAACCCAGACGCAACCCAGACGCAACCCAGACGCAACCCAGACGCAACCCAGACGCAACCCAGACGCAACCCAGACGCAACCCAGACGCAACCCAGACGCAACCCAGACGCAACCCAGACGCAACCCAGACGCAACCCAGACGCAACCCAGACGCAACCCAGACGCAACCCAGACGCAACCCAGACGCAACCCAGACGCAACCCAGACGCAACCCAGACGCAACCCAGACGCAACCCAGACGCAACCCAGACGCAACCCAGACGCAACCCAGACGCAACCCAGACGCAACCCAGACGCAACCCAGACGCAACCCAGACGCAACCCAGACGCAACCCAGACGCAACCCAGACGCAACCCAGACGCAACCCAGACGCAACCCAGACGCAACCCAGACGCAACCCAGACGCAACCCAGACGCAACCCAGACGCAACCCAGACGCAACCCAGACGCAACCCAGACGCAACCCAGACGCAACCCAGACGCAACCCAGACGCAACCCAGACGCAACCCAGACGCAACCCAGACGCAACCCAGACGCAACCCAGACGCAACCCAGACGCAACCCAGACGCAACCCAGACGCAACCCAGACGCAACCCAGACGCAACCCAGACGCAACCCAGACGCAACCCAGACGCAACCCAGACGCAACCCAGACGCAACCCAGACGCAACCCAGACGCAACCCAGACGCAACCCAGACGCAACCCAGACGCAACCCAGACGCAACCCAGACGCAACCCAGACGCAACCCAGACGCAACCCAGACGCAACCCAGACGCAACCCAGACGCAACCCAGACGCAACCCAGACGCAACCCAGACGCAACCCAGACGCAACCCAGACGCAACCCAGACGCAACCCAGACGCAACCCAGACGCAACCCAGACGCAACCCAGACGCAACCCAGACGCAACCCAGACGCAACCCAGACGCAACCCAGACGCAACCCAGACGCAACCCAGACGCAACCCAGACGCAACCCAGACGCAACCCAGACGCAACCCAGACGCAACCCAGACGCAACCCAGACGCAACCCAGACGCAACCCAGACGCAACCCAGACGCAACCCAGACGCAACCCAGACGCAACCCAGACGCAACCCAGACGCAACCCAGACGCAACCCAGACGCAACCCAGACGCAACCCAGACGCAACCCAGACGCAACCCAGACGCAACCCAGACGCAACCCAGACGCAACCCAGACGCAACCCAGACGCAACCCAGACGCAACCCAGACGCAACCCAGACGCAACCCAGACGCAACCCAGACGCAACCCAGACGCAACCCAGACGCAACCCAGACGCAACCCAGACGCAACCCAGACGCAACCCAGACGCAACCCAGACGCAACCCAGACGCAACCCAGACGCAACCCAGACGCAACCCAGACGCAACCCAGACGCAACCCAGACGCAACCCAGACGCAACCCAGACGCAACCCAGACGCAACCCAGACGCAACCCAGACGCAACCCAGACGCAACCCAGACGCAACCCAGACGCAACCCAGACGCAACCCAGACGCAACCCAGACGCAACCCAGACGCAACCCAGACGCAACCCAGACGCAACCCAGACGCAACCCAGACGCAACCCAGACGCAACCCAGACGCAACCCAGACGCAACCCAGACGCAACCCAGACGCAACCCAGACGCAACCCAGACGCAACCCAGACGCAACCCAGACGCAACCCAGACGCAACCCAGACGCAACCCAGACGCAACCCAGACGCAACCCAGACGCAACCCAGACGCAACCCAGACGCAACCCAGACGCAACCCAGACGCAACCCAGACGCAACCCAGACGCAACCCAGACGCAACCCAGACGCAACCCAGACGCAACCCAGACGCAACCCAGACGCAACCCAGACGCAACCCAGACGCAACCCAGACGCAACCCAGACGCAACCCAGACGCAACCCAGACGCAACCCAGACGCAACCCAGACGCAACCCAGACGCAACCCAGACGCAACCCAGACGCAACCCAGACGCAACCCAGACGCAACCCAGACGCAACCCAGACGCAACCCAGACGCAACCCAGACGCAACCCAGACGCAACCCAGACGCAACCCAGACGCAACCCAGACGCAACCCAGACGCAACCCAGACGCAACCCAGACGCAACCCAGACGCAACCCAGACGCAACCCAGACGCAACCCAGACGCAACCCAGACGCAACCCAGACGCAACCCAGACGCAACCCAGACGCAACCCAGACGCAACCCAGACGCAACCCAGACGCAACCCAGACGCAACCCAGACGCAACCCAGACGCAACCCAGACGCAACCCAGACGCAACCCAGACGCAACCCAGACGCAACCCAGACGCAACCCAGACGCAACCCAGACGCAACCCAGACGCAACCCAGACGCAACCCAGACGCAACCCAGACGCAACCCAGACGCAACCCAGACGCAACCCAGACGCAACCCAGACGCAACCCAGACGCAACCCAGACGCAACCCAGACGCAACCCAGACGCAACCCAGACGCAACCCAGACGCAACCCAGACGCAACCCAGACGCAACCCAGACGCAACCCAGACGCAACCCAGACGCAACCCAGACGCAACCCAGACGCAACCCAGACGCAACCCAGACGCAACCCAGACGCAACCCAGACGCAACCCAGACGCAACCCAGACGCAACCCAGACGCAACCCAGACGCAACCCAGACGCAACCCAGACGCAACCCAGACGCAACCCAGACGCAACCCAGACGCAACCCAGACGCAACCCAGACGCAACCCAGACGCAACCCAGACGCAACCCAGACGCAACCCAGACGCAACCCAGACGCAACCCAGACGCAACCCAGACGCAACCCAGACGCAACCCAGACGCAACCCAGACGCAACCCAGACGCAACCCAGACGCAACCCAGACGCAACCCAGACGCAACCCAGACGCAACCCAGACGCAACCCAGACGCAACCCAGACGCAACCCAGACGCAACCCAGACGCAACCCAGACGCAACCCAGACGCAACCCAGACGCAACCCAGACGCAACCCAGACGCAACCCAGACGCAACCCAGACGCAACCCAGACGCAACCCAGACGCAACCCAGACGCAACCCAGACGCAACCCAGACGCAACCCAGACGCAACCCAGACGCAACCCAGACGCAACCCAGACGCAACCCAGACGCAACCCAGACGCAACCCAGACGCAACCCAGACGCAACCCAGACGCAACCCAGACGCAACCCAGACGCAACCCAGACGCAACCCAGACGCAACCCAGACGCAACCCAGACGCAACCCAGACGCAACCCAGACGCAACCCAGACGCAACCCAGACGCAACCCAGACGCAACCCAGACGCAACCCAGACGCAACCCAGACGCAACCCAGACGCAACCCAGACGCAACCCAGACGCAACCCAGACGCAACCCAGACGCAACCCAGACGCAACCCAGACGCAACCCAGACGCAACCCAGACGCAACCCAGACGCAACCCAGACGCAACCCAGACGCAACCCAGACGCAACCCAGACGCAACCCAGACGCAACCCAGACGCAACCCAGACGCAACCCAGACGCAACCCAGACGCAACCCAGACGCAACCCAGACGCAACCCAGACGCAACCCAGACGCAACCCAGACGCAACCCAGACGCAACCCAGACGCAACCCAGACGCAACCCAGACGCAACCCAGACGCAACCCAGACGCAACCCAGACGCAACCCAGACGCAACCCAGACGCAACCCAGACGCAACCCAGACGCAACCCAGACGCAACCCAGACGCAACCCAGACGCAACCCAGACGCAACCCAGACGCAACCCAGACGCAACCCAGACGCAACCCAGACGCAACCCAGACGCAACCCAGACGCAACCCAGACGCAACCCAGACGCAACCCAGACGCAACCCAGACGCAACCCAGACGCAACCCAGACGCAACCCAGACGCAACCCAGACGCAACCCAGACGCAACCCAGACGCAACCCAGACGCAACCCAGACGCAACCCAGACGCAACCCAGACGCAACCCAGACGCAACCCAGACGCAACCCAGACGCAACCCAGACGCAACCCAGACGCAACCCAGACGCAACCCAGACGCAACCCAGACGCAACCCAGACGCAACCCAGACGCAACCCAGACGCAACCCAGACGCAACCCAGACGCAACCCAGACGCAACCCAGACGCAACCCAGACGCAACCCAGACGCAACCCAGACGCAACCCAGACGCAACCCAGACGCAACCCAGACGCAACCCAGACGCAACCCAGACGCAACCCAGACGCAACCCAGACGCAACCCAGACGCAACCCAGACGCAACCCAGACGCAACCCAGACGCAACCCAGACGCAACCCAGACGCAACCCAGACGCAACCCAGACGCAACCCAGACGCAACCCAGACGCAACCCAGACGCAACCCAGACGCAACCCAGACGCAACCCAGACGCAACCCAGACGCAACCCAGACGCAACCCAGACGCAACCCAGACGCAACCCAGACGCAACCCAGACGCAACCCAGACGCAACCCAGACGCAACCCAGACGCAACCCAGACGCAACCCAGACGCAACCCAGACGCAACCCAGACGCAACCCAGACGCAACCCAGACGCAACCCAGACGCAACCCAGACGCAACCCAGACGCAACCCAGACGCAACCCAGACGCAACCCAGACGCAACCCAGACGCAACCCAGACGCAACCCAGACGCAACCCAGACGCAACCCAGACGCAACCCAGACGCAACCCAGACGCAACCCAGACGCAACCCAGACGCAACCCAGACGCAACCCAGACGCAACCCAGACGCAACCCAGACGCAACCCAGACGCAACCCAGACGCAACCCAGACGCAACCCAGACGCAACCCAGACGCAACCCAGACGCAACCCAGACGCAACCCAGACGCAACCCAGACGCAACCCAGACGCAACCCAGACGCAACCCAGACGCAACCCAGACGCAACCCAGACGCAACCCAGACGCAACCCAGACGCAACCCAGACGCAACCCAGACGCAACCCAGACGCAACCCAGACGCAACCCAGACGCAACCCAGACGCAACCCAGACGCAACCCAGACGCAACCCAGACGCAACCCAGACGCAACCCAGACGCAACCCAGACGCAACCCAGACGCAACCCAGACGCAACCCAGACGCAACCCAGACGCAACCCAGACGCAACCCAGACGCAACCCAGACGCAACCCAGACGCAACCCAGACGCAACCCAGACGCAACCCAGACGCAACCCAGACGCAACCCAGACGCAACCCAGACGCAACCCAGACGCAACCCAGACGCAACCCAGACGCAACCCAGACGCAACCCAGACGCAACCCAGACGCAACCCAGACGCAACCCAGACGCAACCCAGACGCAACCCAGACGCAACCCAGACGCAACCCAGACGCAACCCAGACGCAACCCAGACGCAACCCAGACGCAACCCAGACGCAACCCAGACGCAACCCAGACGCAACCCAGACGCAACCCAGACGCAACCCAGACGCAACCCAGACGCAACCCAGACGCAACCCAGACGCAACCCAGACGCAACCCAGACGCAACCCAGACGCAACCCAGACGCAACCCAGACGCAACCCAGACGCAACCCAGACGCAACCCAGACGCAACCCAGACGCAACCCAGACGCAACCCAGACGCAACCCAGACGCAACCCAGACGCAACCCAGACGCAACCCAGACGCAACCCAGACGCAACCCAGACGCAACCCAGACGCAACCCAGACGCAACCCAGACGCAACCCAGACGCAACCCAGACGCAACCCAGACGCAACCCAGACGCAACCCAGACGCAACCCAGACGCAACCCAGACGCAACCCAGACGCAACCCAGACGCAACCCAGACGCAACCCAGACGCAACCCAGACGCAACCCAGACGCAACCCAGACGCAACCCAGACGCAACCCAGACGCAACCCAGACGCAACCCAGACGCAACCCAGACGCAACCCAGACGCAACCCAGACGCAACCCAGACGCAACCCAGACGCAACCCAGACGCAACCCAGACGCAACCCAGACGCAACCCAGACGCAACCCAGACGCAACCCAGACGCAACCCAGACGCAACCCAGACGCAACCCAGACGCAACCCAGACGCAACCCAGACGCAACCCAGACGCAACCCAGACGCAACCCAGACGCAACCCAGACGCAACCCAGACGCAACCCAGACGCAACCCAGACGCAACCCAGACGCAACCCAGACGCAACCCAGACGCAACCCAGACGCAACCCAGACGCAACCCAGACGCAACCCAGACGCAACCCAGACGCAACCCAGACGCAACCCAGACGCAACCCAGACGCAACCCAGACGCAACCCAGACGCAACCCAGACGCAACCCAGACGCAACCCAGACGCAACCCAGACGCAACCCAGACGCAACCCAGACGCAACCCAGACGCAACCCAGACGCAACCCAGACGCAACCCAGACGCAACCCAGACGCAACCCAGACGCAACCCAGACGCAACCCAGACGCAACCCAGACGCAACCCAGACGCAACCCAGACGCAACCCAGACGCAACCCAGACGCAACCCAGACGCAACCCAGACGCAACCCAGACGCAACCCAGACGCAACCCAGACGCAACCCAGACGCAACCCAGACGCAACCCAGACGCAACCCAGACGCAACCCAGACGCAACCCAGACGCAACCCAGACGCAACCCAGACGCAACCCAGACGCAACCCAGACGCAACCCAGACGCAACCCAGACGCAACCCAGACGCAACCCAGACGCAACCCAGACGCAACCCAGACGCAACCCAGACGCAACCCAGACGCAACCCAGACGCAACCCAGACGCAACCCAGACGCAACCCAGACGCAACCCAGACGCAACCCAGACGCAACCCAGACGCAACCCAGACGCAACCCAGACGCAACCCAGACGCAACCCAGACGCAACCCAGACGCAACCCAGACGCAACCCAGACGCAACCCAGACGCAACCCAGACGCAACCCAGACGCAACCCAGACGCAACCCAGACGCAACCCAGACGCAACCCAGACGCAACCCAGACGCAACCCAGACGCAACCCAGACGCAACCCAGACGCAACCCAGACGCAACCCAGACGCAACCCAGACGCAACCCAGACGCAACCCAGACGCAACCCAGACGCAACCCAGACGCAACCCAGACGCAACCCAGACGCAACCCAGACGCAACCCAGACGCAACCCAGACGCAACCCAGACGCAACCCAGACGCAACCCAGACGCAACCCAGACGCAACCCAGACGCAACCCAGACGCAACCCAGACGCAACCCAGACGCAACCCAGACGCAACCCAGACGCAACCCAGACGCAACCCAGACGCAACCCAGACGCAACCCAGACGCAACCCAGACGCAACCCAGACGCAACCCAGACGCAACCCAGACGCAACCCAGACGCAACCCAGACGCAACCCAGACGCAACCCAGACGCAACCCAGACGCAACCCAGACGCAACCCAGACGCAACCCAGACGCAACCCAGACGCAACCCAGACGCAACCCAGACGCAACCCAGACGCAACCCAGACGCAACCCAGACGCAACCCAGACGCAACCCAGACGCAACCCAGACGCAACCCAGACGCAACCCAGACGCAACCCAGACGCAACCCAGACGCAACCCAGACGCAACCCAGACGCAACCCAGACGCAACCCAGACGCAACCCAGACGCAACCCAGACGCAACCCAGACGCAACCCAGACGCAACCCAGACGCAACCCAGACGCAACCCAGACGCAACCCAGACGCAACCCAGACGCAACCCAGACGCAACCCAGACGCAACCCAGACGCAACCCAGACGCAACCCAGACGCAACCCAGACGCAACCCAGACGCAACCCAGACGCAACCCAGACGCAACCCAGACGCAACCCAGACGCAACCCAGACGCAAACCAGACGCAACCCAGACGCAACCCAGACGCAACCCAGAATATGTTCAATTCCGCGTAGAGATGGCGCTATTCTTCCCGATTATGTTCAATTCCGGGTAGAGAGGGCGCTAATCTTCCGGAATATGTTCAATTCCGCGTAGATAGCACGCTATTCTTCCCGATTATGTTCAATTCCGAGTAGGGAGGATCCAATTCTTACGGTATATGTCCAATTCCGTGTGTAGAGTGCACTATTCTTCCCGAATATGTTGAATTCCATGTAGGGAGGACTTTTTATACCGAATCAGTACAATTCCGGGCTTAGAGGGCACAATTCTTACGGAATATGTTCAATTCCACGTGGAGAGGACTCAATTCTTCCCGATTATGTTCAATTTCGTGTAGAGAAAGACCAATTCTTACGGCATATGTCCAATTCCGAGTATTGAGTGCCCTATTCTTCCCGATTATGTTCAATTCCATGTAGGGAGGACTTATGTACCGAATAAGTACAATTCCGGGCATAGTGTGCACAATTCTTACGGAATGTGTTCAAGTGCGTGTATAGTGGGCACTATTCTTAACGAATATGTTCAATTCTGTGCAGAGAGGTAACTATTCTACGGGTTATGTTCAATTCCGGGTAAAGAGGGCTCTATTCTTCCGGATTATTTTCAATTCCGAGTAGAGAGGGTCCTATTCTACGGGATATGTTCAATTCCGCGTAGAGATGGCGCTATTCTTCCCGATTAAGTTCAATTCCGGGTAAAGAGGGTCCTAATCGTCCCGATTATGTTCAATTCCGTGTAGAGAGGTCCCTATCCTACCGGAATATATTCTACTACGGTTATAGATGGCGCTATTCTTCCTGATTATGAATTATTCCGGGTAGAGAGGGCGATATTCTTCCTGATTATGTTCAATTCCGGGTAGAAAGGGTCGTATTCTTATGGAATATGTTCAATTCCACGTAGAGAGTACGCTAATCTTCCCGATTATTTTTATTTCCGCGTAGAGAGGGTCCTATTCTTACGGAATATGTTCAATTCCGCGTAGAGAGGACGCTATTCTTCCCGATTATGTTCAATTCCGGGTAGAGAGGGTCCTATTATTACGGAATATGTTCAATTCCGCGTAGAGAGGGCGCTATTCTTCCCGATTATGTTCAATTCCGGGTAAAGAGGGTCCTATTCTTACGGAATATGTTCAATTCCGCGTAGAGAGGGCGCTATTCCTCGCGATTATGTTCAATTCCGCGTAGAGATGGCGCTATTATTCCCGATTATGTTCGATTCTGGGTAGAGAGCACGTTATTCTACCCGATTATGTTCAATTCCGGGTAGGGAGGATCCAATTCTTACGCCATATATCCAATTCCATGTGTAGAGTGCACTATTCTTCCCGATTATGTTGAATTCCATGTAGGGAGGACTTTTCGTACCGAATAAGTACAATTCCGGGCATATAGGGCACAATTCTTACGGAATATGTTCAATTCCGCGTGGAGAGGACTCAATTCTTCCCGATTATGTTCAATTTCGTGTAGAGAGGGACCAATTCCTACGGCATATGTCCAATTACGAGTATAGAGTGCGCTATTCTTCCCGATTTTGTTCAATTCCGGGTAGGGAGGGTCCTATTCTTACGGAATATGTTCAGTTCCGCGTAGAGAGGGCGCTATTCTTCCCGATTATGTTCAATTCCGGGTAGAGAGGGTCCTATTCTTACGGAATATGTTCAATTCCGCGTAGAGAGGGCGCTATTCTTCCCGATTATGTTCAATTCCGGGTAGAGAGGTACCAATTCTACCGGAATATGTTCTACTACGGGTATAGATGGCGCTAATCTTCCTGATTATGAACTATTCCGGGTAGAGAGAGCGCTATTCTTCCCGATTATATTCAATTCGGGGTAGAGATGGTCCTACTCGTACGCAATAAGTTCAATTGCGTGTATTGAGGGCGCCATTCTTACCGATTATGTGCAATTCCGGGTAGGGAGGGTCCTATTCTTACGGAATATGTTCAATTCCGCGTAGAGAGGGCGCTATTCTTCCCGATTATGTTCAATTCCGGGTAGTGAGGGTCCTATTCTTCCCGATTATGTTCAATTCCGTGTAGAGAGGTACCTATTCTACCGGAATATGTACTACTACGGGTATAGATGGCGCTATACTTCCTGATTATGAACTATTCCGGGTAGAGAGTGCGCTATTCTTCCCGATTATGTTCAATTCCGGGTAGAGAGGGTCCTATTCTTCCCGATTATATTCAATTCCGTGTAGGGAGGGTCCTATTCTTACGGAATATGTTCAATTCCGCGTAGAGAGGGCGCTATTCTTCCCGATAATGTTCAATTCCGGGTACAGAGGGCACTATTCTTACCGAATATGTTCAATTCTGGGCAGAGGTTCCTATTCTACGGGATATGTTCAATTCCGCGTAGAGATGGCGCTATTCTTCCCGATTATGTTCAATTCCGGGTAGGGAGGGTCCTATTCTAACGGAATATGTTCAATTCCGCGTAGAGAGGGCGCTATTCTTCCCGATTATGTTCAATTCCGGGTAGAGAGGGTCCTATTCTTCCCGATTATATTCAATTCCGCGTAGAAAGGTACCTATTCTACCGGAATATGTTCTACTACGGGTATAGATGGCGCTATTCTTCCTGATTATGAACTATTCCTGTAGAGAGGGCGCTATTCTTCCCGATTATGTTCAATTCCGTGTAGAGAGGGTCCTATTCTTCCCGATTATATTCAATTCCGTGTAGGGAGGGTCCTATTCTTACGGAATATGTTCAATTCCGCGTAGAGAGGGCGCTGTTCTTCCCGATAATGTTCAATTCCGGGTACAGAGGGCACTATTCTTACCGAATATGTTCAATTCTGGGCAGAGGTTCCTATTCTACGGGATATGTTCAATTCCGCGTAGAGATGGCGCTATTCTTCCCGATTATGTTCAATTCCGGGTAGGGAGGGTCCTATTCTAACGGAATATGTTCAATTCCGCGTAGAGAGGGAGCTATTCTTCCCGATTATGTTTAATTCCGGGTAGAGAGGGTCCTATTCTTACGGAATATGTTCAATTCCGCGTAGAGAGGGCGCTATTCTTCCCGATTATGATCAATTCCGTGTAGAGAGGTACCAATTCTTCCAGAATATGTTCTACTACGGATATAGATGGCGCTATTCTTCCTGATTATGAACTATTCCGGGTAGAGAGGGCGCTATTCTTCCCGATTATGTTCAATTCTGGGTACGGAGGGTCCTATTCTTACGGAATATGTTCAATTCCGCGTAGGGAGGGAGCTATTCTTCCGGAATATGTTCAATTCCGCGTAGAGAGGGCGCTATTCTTCCCGATTATGTTCAATTCCGGGTACAGAGGGCACTATTCTTACCGAATATGTTCAATTCTGGGCAGAGGTTCCTATTCTACGGGATATGTTCAATTCCGCGTAGAGATGGCGCTATTCTTCCCGATTATGTTCAATTCCGGGTAGGGAGGGTCCTATTCTTACGGAATATGTTCAATTCCGCGTAGAGAGGGCTCTATTCTACCCGATTATGTTCAATTCCGGGTAGAGAGGGTCCTATTCTTTTCGATTGTGTTCAATTCCGGGTAGAGTGGGTCCTATTCTTACGGAATATGTTCAATTCCGCGTAGAGAGGGCGCTATTCTTCCCGATTATGTTCAATTCCGGGTAGAGAGGTACCTATTCTACCGGAATATGTTCTACTACGGGTATAGATGGCGCTATTCTTCCTGATTATGAACTATTCCGGGTAGAGAGGGCGCTATTCTTCCCGATTATGTTCAATTCCGGGTAGTGGGGGTCCTATTCTTCCCGATTATGTTCAATTCCGTGTAGAGAGGTACCTATTCTACCGGAATATGTTCTACTACGGGTATAGATGGCGCTATTCTTTTTGATTATGAACTATTCCGGGCAGAGAGGGCGTTATTCTTCCCGATTGTGTTGAATTCCGGGTAGGGAGGGAGCTATTCTTCCGGAATATGTTCAATTCCGCGTAGAGAGGGCGCTATTCTTCCCGATTATGTTCAATTGCGGGTAGTGGGGGTCCTATTCTTCCCGATTATGTTCAATTCCGAGTAGTGAGGTACCTATTCTACCGGAATATGTTCTACTACGGGTATAGATGGCGCTATACTTCCTGATTATGAACTATTCCGGGTAGAGAGGGCGCTATTCTTCCCGATTATGTTCAATTCCGGGTAGGGAGGGTCCTATTCTTACGGAATATGTTCAATTCCGTGTATTGAGGTTGCTATTCTTCCCAATTATGTTCAATTCCGGGTAGAGAGGGTCCCATTCGTACGCAATAAGTTCTATTGCTTTTATACAGTGCGCTATTCTTCCCGATTATGTTCAATTCCGCGTAGAGAGGGCACTATTCTTCCCGATTATGTTCAATTCCGGGTTAAAAGGAACTATTCTTCCGGGATATGTTCAATTCCGCGTAGAGAGGCGCTATTCTTCCCGATTATGTTCAATTCCGGGTAGAGAGGGTCCTATTCTTCCCGATTATATTCAATTCCGTGTAGAAAGGTACCTATTCTACCGGAATATGTTCTACTACGGGTGTAGATGGCGCTATTCTTCCTGATTAAGAACTATTCCGGGTAGAGAGGGCTCTATTCTTCCCGATTATGTTCAATTCCGGGTAGGGAGGGTCCTATTCTTACGGAATATGTTCAATTCCGCGTAGAGAGGGCGCTATTCTTCCCGATTATGTTCAATTCCGGGTAGAGAGGGTCCTATTCTTACGGAATATGTTCAATTCCGCGTAGAGAGGGCGCCATTCTTCCCGATTATGTTCAATTCCGTGTAGAGAGGTACCTATTCTACCGGACTATGTTCTACTACGGGTATAGACGGCGCTATTCTTTCTGATTATGAACTATTCCGGGTAGAGAGGGCGCTATTCTTCCCGATTATGTTCAATTCCGGGTAGGGAGGGTCCTATTCTTACGGAATATGTTCAATTCCGCGTAGAGAGTGCGCTATTCTTCCCGATTATTTTCAATTCCGTGTAGAGAGGTACCAATTCTACCGGAATATGTTCTACTACGGGTATAGATGGCGCTATTCTTCCTGATTATGAACTATTCCGGGTAGAGAGAGCGCTATTCTTCAAGATTATGTTCAATTCCGGGTAGGGAGGGTCCTATTCTTACGGAATATGTTGAATTCCGCGTAGAGAGGGCGCTATTCTTCCCGATTATGTTCAATTCCGGGTAGAGAGGGTCCTATTCTTACGAAATATGTTCAATTCCGCGTAGAGAGGGCGCTATTCTTCCCGATTATGTTCAATTCCGGGTAGAGAGGGTCCTATTCTTCCCGATTATATTCAATTCCGTGTAGAAAGGTACCTATTCTACCGGAATATGTTCTACTACGGGTATAGATGGCGCTATTCTTCCTGATTATGAACTATTCCTGGTAGAGAGGGCGCTATTCTTCCCGATTATGTTCAATTCCGGGTAGAGAGGGTCCTATTCTAACGGAATATGTTCAATTCCGCGTAGAGAGGGAGCTATTCTTCCCGATTATGTTTAATTCCGGGTAGAGAGGGTCCTATTCTTACGGAATATGTTCAATTCCGCGTAGAGAGGGCGCTATTCTTCCCGATTATGATCAATTCCGTGTAGAGAGGTACCAATTCTTCCGGAATATGTTCTACTACGGATATAGATGGCGCTATTCTTCCTGATTATGAACTATTCCGGGTAGAGAGGGCGCTATTCTTCCCGATTATGTTCAATTCCGGGTAGAGAGGGTCCTATTCTTCCCGATTATGTTCAATTCCGGGTAGAGTGGGTCCTATTCTTACGGAATATGTTCAATTCCGCGTAGAGAGGGCGCTATTCTTCCCGATTATGTTCAATTCCGGGTAGAGAGGTACCTATTCTACCGGAATATGTTCTACTACGGGTATAGATGGCGCTATTCTTCCTGATTATGAACTATTCCGGGTAGAGAGGGCGCTATTCTTCCCGATTATGTTCAATTCCGGGTAGTGGGGGTCCTATTCTAACGGAATATGTTCAATTCCGCGTAGAGAGGGAGCTATTCTTCCCGATTATGTTTAATTCCGGGTAGAGAGGGTCCTATTCTTACGGAATATGTTCAATTCCGCGTAGAGAGGGCGCTATTCTTCCCGATTATGTTCAATTCCGGGTAGAGAGGTACCTATTCTACCGGAATATGTTCTACTACGGGTATAGATGGCGCTATTCTTCCTGATTATGAACTATTCCGGGTAGAGAGGGCGCTATTCTTCCCGATTATGTTCAATTCCGGGTAGTGGGGGTCCTATTCTTCCCGATTATGTTCAATTCCGTGTAGAGAGGTACCTATTCTACCGGAATATGTTCTACTACGGGTATAGATGGCGCTATTCTTTTTGATTATGAACTATTCCGGGTAGAGAGGGCGTTATTCTTCCCGATTATGTTGAATTCCGGGTAGGGAGGGAGCTATTCTTCCGGAATATGTTCAATTCCGCGTAGAGAGGGCGCTATTCTTCCCGATTATGTTCAATTCCGGGTAGTGGGGGTCCTATTCTTCCCGATTATGTTCAATTCCGTGTAGTGAGGTACCTATTCTACCGGAATATGTTCTACTACGGGTATAGATGGCGCTATACTTCCTGATTATGAACTATTCCGGGTAGAGAGGGCGCTATTCTTCCCGATTATGTTCAATTCCGGGTAGGGAGGGTCCTATTCTTACGGAATATGTTCAATTCCGTGTATTGAGGTTGCTATTCTTCCCAATTATGTTCAATTCCGGGTAGAGAGGGTCCCATTCGTACGGAATAAGTTCTATTGCTTTTATACAGTGCGCTATTCTTCCCGATTATGTTCAATTCCGCGTAGAGAGGGCTCTATTCTTCCCGATTATGTTCAATTCCGGGTTAAAAGGAACTATTCTTCCGGGATATGTTCAATTCCGCGTAGAGAGGCGCTATTCTTCCCGATTATGTTCAATTCCGGGTAGAGAGGGTCCTATTCTTCCCGATTATATTCAATTCCGTGTAGAAAGGTACCTATTCTACCGGAATATGTTCTACTACGGGTATAGATGGCGCTATTCTTCCTGATTAAGAACTATTCCGGGTAGAGCGGGCGCTATTCTTCCCGATTATGTTCAATTCCGGGTAGGGAGGGTCCTATTCTTACGGAATATGTTGAATTCCGCGTAGAGAGGGCGCTATTCTTCCCGATTATGATCAATTCCGTGTAGAGAGGTACCAATTCTTCCGGAATATGTTCTACTACGGATATAGATGGCGCTATTCTTCCTGATTATGAACTATTCCGGGTAGAGAGGGCGCTATTCTTCCCGATTATGTTCAATTCCGGGTACAGAGGGCACTATTCTTACCGAATATGTTCAATTCTGGGCAGAGGTTCCTATTCTACGGGATATGTTCAATTCCGCGTAGAGATGGCGCTATTCTTCCCGATTATGTTCAATTCCGGGTAGGGAGGGTCCTATTCTAACGGAATATGTTCAAATCCGCGTAGAGAGGGAGCTATTCTTCCCGATTATGTTTAATTCCGGGTAGAGAGGGTCCTATTCTTACGGAATATGTTCAATTCCGCGTAGAGAGGGCGCTATTCTTCCCGATTATGATCAATTCCGTGTAGAGAGGTACCAATTCTTCCGGAATATGTTCTACTACGGGTATAGATGGCGCTATTCTTCCTGATTATGAACTATTCCGGGTAGAGAGGGCGCTATTCTTCCCGATTATGTTCAATTCCGGGTAGAGAGGGTCCTATTCTTCCCGATTATGTTCAATTCCGGGTAGAGAGGGTCCTATTCTTACGGAATATGTTCAATTCCGCGTAGAGAGGGCGCTATTCTTCCCGATTATGTTCAATTCCGGGTAGAGAGGTATCTATTCTACCGGAATATGTTCTACTACGGGTATAGATGGCGCTATTCTTCCTGATTATGAACTATTCCGGGTAGAGAGGGCGCTATTCTTCCCGATTATGTTCAATTCCGGGTAATGAGGGTCCTATTCTTCCCGATTATGTTCAATTCCGTGTAGAGAGGTACCTATTCTACCGGATTATGTTCTACTACGGGTATAGATGGCGCTATTCTTTTTGATTATGAACTATTCCGGGTAGAGAGGGCGCTATTCTTCCCGATTATGTTCAATTCCGGGTAGGGAGGGAGCTATTCTTCCGGAATATGTTCAATTCCGCGTAGAGAGGGCGCTATTCTTCCCGATTATGTTCAATTCCGGGTAGTGAGGGTCCTATTCTTCCCGATTATGTTCAATTCCGTGTAGTGAGGTACCTATTCTACCGGAATATGTTCTACTACGGGTATAGATGGCGCTATACTTCCTGATTATGAACTATTCCGGGTAGAGAGGGCGCTATTCTTCCCGATTATGTTCAATTCCGGGTAGGGAGGGTCCTATTCTTACGGAATATGTTCAATTCCGTGTATTGAGGTCGCTATTCTTACCAATTATGTTCAATTCCGGGTAGAGAGGGTCCCATTCGTACGCAATAAGTTCAATTGCTTTTATACAGTGCGCTATTCTTCCCGATTATGTTCAATTCCGCGTAGAGAAAGCTCTATTCTTCCCGATTATGTTCAATTCCGGGTTAAAAGGAACTATTCTTCCGGGATATGTTCAATTCCGCGTAGAGAGGCGCTATTCTTCCCGATTATGTTCAATTCCGGGTAGAGAGGGTCCTATTCTTCCCGATTATATTCAATTCCGTGTAGAAAGGTACCTATTCTACCGGAATATGTTCTACTACGGGTATAGATGGCGCTATTCTTCCTGATTAAGAACTATTCCGGGTAGAGAGGGCGCTATTCTTCCCGATTATGTTCAATTCCGGGTAGGGAGGGTCCTATTCTTACGGAATATGTTGAATTCCGCGTAGAGAGGGCGCTATTCTTCCCGATTATGTTCAATTCCGGGTAGAGAGGGTCCTATTCTTACGGAATATGTTCAATTCCGCGTAGAGAGGGCGCCATTCTTCCCGATTATGTTCAATTCCGTGTAGAGAGGTACCTATTCTACCGGACTATGTTCTACTACGGGTATAGACGGCGCTATTCTTCCTGATTATGAACTATTCCGGGTAGAGAGGGCGCTATTCTTCCCGATTATGTTCAATTCCGGGTAGGGAGGGTCCTATTCTTACGGAATATGTTCAATTCCGCGTAGAGAGGGCGCTAATCTTCCCGATTATTTTCAATTCCGTGTAGAGAGGTACCAATTCTACCGGAATATGTTCTACTACGGGTATAGATGGCGCTATTCTTCCTGATTATGAACTATTCCGTGTATTGAGGTCGCTATTCTTCCCAATTATGTTCAATTCCGGGTAGAGAGGGTCCCATTCGTACGCAATAAGTTCAATTGCTTTTATACAGTGCACTATTCTTCCGGATTATGTTCAATTCCGCGTAGAGAGGGCGCTATTCTTCCCGATTATGTTCAATTCCGGGTTGAGAGGGAGCTATTCTTCCGGAATACGTTCAATTCCGCGTATAGAGGGCGCTATTCTTCCCGATTATGTTCAATTCCTGGTAGAGAGGGTCCTATTCTTCCCGATTATATTCAATTCCGTGTAGAAAGGTACCTATTCTACCGGAATATGTTCTACTACGGGTATAGATGGTGCTATTCTTCCTGATTATGAACTATTCCGGGTAGAGTGGGCGCTATTCTTCCCGATTATGTTCAATTCGGGGTACGGAGGGTCCTATTCTTACGGAATATGTTCAATTCCGCGTAGAGAGGGAGCTATTCTTCCGGAATATGTTCAATTCCGCGTAGAGAGGGCGCTATTCTTCCCGATTATGTTCAATTCCGGGTAGAGAGGGTCCTATTCTTCCCGATTATATTCAATTCCGGGTAGGGAGGGTCCTATTCTTACGGAATATGTTCAATTCCGCGTAGAGAGGGCGCTATTCTTCCCGATAATGTTCAATTCCGGGTACAGAGGGCACTATTCTTACCGAATATGTTCAATTCTGGGCAGAGGTTCCTATTCTACGGGATATGTTCAATTGCGCGTAGAGATGGCGCTATTCTTCCCAATTATGTTCAATTCCGTGTAGGGAGGGTCCTATTCTAACGGAATATGTTCAATTCCGCGTAGAGAGGGAGCTATTCTTCCCGATTATGTTTAATTCCGGGTAGAGAGGGTCCTATTCTTACGGAATATGTTCAATTCCGCGTAGAGAGGGCGCTATTCTTCCCGATTATGATCAATTCCGTGTAGAGAGGTACCAATTCTTTCGGAATATGTTCTACTACGGGTATAGATGGCGCTATTCTTCCTGATTATGAACTACTCCGGGTAGAGAGGGCGCTATTCTTCCCGATTATGTTCAATTCCGGGTAGAGAGGGTCCTATTCTTACGGAATATGTTCAATTCCGCGTAGAGAGGGCGCTATTCTTCCCCATTATGTTCAATTCCGTGTAGAGAGGTACCAATTCTACCGGAATATGTTCTACTACGGGTATAGATGGCGCTATTCTTCCCGATTATGTTCAATTCCGCGTAGAGAGGGCGCTATTCTTCCCGATTATGTTCAATTCCGGGTTGAGATGGAGCTATTCTTCCGGAATATGTTCAATTCCGCGTAGAGAGAGCGCTATTCTTCCCGACTATATTCAATTCCGGGTAGGGAGGGTCCTATTCTTACGGAATATGTTCAATTCCGCGTAGAGAATGCGCTATTCTTCCCGATTATGATCAATTCCGTGTAGAGAGGTACCAATTCTTTCGGAATATGTTCTACTACGGGTATAGATGGCGCTATTCTTCCTGATTATGAACTACTCCGGGTAGAGAGGGCGCTATTCTTCCCGATTATGTTCAATTCCGGGTAGAGAGGGTCCTATTCTTACGGAATATGTTCAATTCCGCGTAGAGAGGGCGCTATTCTTCCCCATTATGTTCAATTCCGTGTAGAGAGGTACCAATTCTACCGGAATATGTTCTACTACGGGTATAGATGGCGCTATTCTTCCCGATTATGTTCAATTCCGCGTAGAGAGGGCGCTATTCTTCCCGATTATGTTCAATTCCGGGTTGAGATGGAGCTATTCTTCCGGAATATGTTCAATTCCGCGTAGAGAGAGCGCTATTCTTCCCGACTATATTCAATTCCGGGTAGGGAGGGTCCTATTCTTACGGAATATGTTCAATTCCGCGTAGAGAATGCGCTATTCTTCCCGATTATGTTCAATTCCGGGTAGAGAGGGTCCTATTCTTCCCGATTATATTCAATTCCGTGTAGAAAGGTACCTATTCTACCGGAATATGTTCTACTACGGGTATAGATGGCGCTATTCTTCCTGATTATGAACTATTCCGGGTAGAGAGGGCGCTATTCTTCCCGATTATGTTCAATTCCGGGGAAGGGAGGGTCCTATTCTTACGGAATATGTTCAATTCCGCGTAGAGAGGGCGCTATTCTTCCCGATTATGTTCAATTCCGGGTAGAGAGGGCGCTATTCTTCCCGATTATGTTCAATTCCGGGTAGAGAGGGTCCTATTCTTACGGAATATGTTCAATTCCACGTAGAGAGGACGCTATTCTTCCCGATTATGTTCAATTCCGTGTAGAGAGGTACCTATTCTACCGGAATATGTTCTACTACGGGTATAGATGGCGCTATTCTTTTTGATTATGAACTATTCCGGGTAGAGAGGGCGCTATTCTTCCCGATTATGTTCAATTCCGGGTAGGGAGGGAGCTATTCTTCCGGAATATGTTCAATTCCGCGTAGAGAGGGCGCTATTCTTCCCGATTATGTTCAATTCCGGGTAGAGAGGGTCCTATTCTTCCCGATTATGTTCAATTCCGTGTAGAGAGGTACCTATTCTACCGGAATATGTTCTACTACGGGTATAGATGGCGCTATTCTTCCTGATTATGAACTATTCCGGGTAGAGAGGGCTCTATTCTTCCCGATTATGTTCAATTCCGGGTAGGGAGGGTCCTATTCTTACGGAATATGTTCAATTCCGTGTATTGAGGTCGCTATTCTTCCCAATTATGTTCAATTCCGGGAAGAGAGGGTCCCATTCGTACGCAATAAGTTCAATTGCTTTTATACAGTGCGCTATTCTTCCCGATTATGTTCAATTCCGCGTAGAGAGGGCTCTATTCTTCCCGATTATGTTCAATTCCGGGTTGAGAGGGAACTATTCTTCCGGAATATGTTCAATTCCGCGTAGAGAGGGCGCTATTCTTCCCGATTATGTTCAATTCCGGGTAGAGAGGGACCTATTCTTCCCGATTATATTCAATTCCGTGTAGAAAGGTACCTATTCTACCGGAATATGTCCTACTACGGGTATAGATGGCGCTATTCTTCCTGATTATGAACTATTCCGGGTAGAGAGGGCGCTATTCTTCCCGATTATGTTCAATTCCGGGTAGGGAGGGTCCTATTCTTACGGAATATGTTGAATTCCGCGTAGAGAGGGCGCTATTCTTCCTGATTATTTTCAATTCCGGGTAGAGAGGGTCCTATTCTTACGGAATATGTTCAATTCCGCGTAGAGAGGGCGCTATTCTTCCCGATTATGTTCAATTCCGTGTAGAGATGTACCTATTCTACCGGAATATGTTCTACTACGGGTATAGATGGCGCTATTCATTTTGATTATGAACTATTCCGGGTAGAGAGGGCGTTATTCTTCCCGATTATGTTCAATTCCGGGTAGTGGGGGTCCTATTCTTCCCGATTATGTTCAATTCCGTGTAGAGAGGTACCTATTCTACCGGAATATGTTCTACTACGGGTATAGATGGCGCTATACTTCCTGATTATGAATTATTCCGGGTAGAGAGTGCGCTATTCTTCCCGATTATGTTCAATTCCGGGTAGGGAGGGCACTATTCTTCCCGCTTATGTTCAATTCCGGGTAGAGAGGGCACTATTCTTACCGAATATGTTCAATTCTGGGCAGAGGTTCATATTCTACGGGATATGTTCAATTCCGCGTAGAGATGGCGCTATTCTTCCCGATTATGTTCAATTCCGAGTAGGGAGGGTCGTATTCTTACGGAATATGTTCAATTCCGCGTAGAGAGGGCGCTATTTTTCCCGATTATGTTCAATTCCGTGTAGAGAGGGTTCTATTCTTACGGAATATGTTCAATTCCGCGTAGAGAGGGTCCTATTCTTACGGAATATGTTCAATTCCACGTAGAGAGGACGCTATTCTTCCCGATTATGTTCAATTCCGTGTAGAGAGGTACCTATTCTACCGGAATATGTTCTACTACGGGTATAGATGGCGCTATTCTTTTTGATTATGAACTATTCCGGGTAGAGAGGGCGCTATTCTTCCCGATTATGTTCAATTCCGGGTAGGGAGGGAGCTATTCTTCCGGAATATGTTCAATTCCGCGTAGAGAGGGCGCTATTCTTCCCGATTATGTTCAATTCCGGGTAGAGAGGGTCCTATTCTTCCCGATTATGTTCAATTCCGTGTAGAGAGGTACCTATTCTACCGGAATATATTCTACTACGGGTATAGATGGCGCTATTCTTCCTGATTATGAACTATTCCGGGTAGAGAGGGCTCTATTCTTCCCGATTATGTTCAATTCCGGGTAGGGAGGGTCCTATTCTTACGGAATATGTTCAATTCCGTGTATTGAGGTCGCTATTCTTCCCAATTATGTTCAATTCCGGGAAGAGAGGGTCCCATTCGTACGCAATAAGTTCAATTGCTTTTATACAGTGCGCTATTCTTCCCGATTATGTTCAATTCCGCGTAGAGAGGGCTCTATTCTTCCCGATTATGTTCAATTCCGGGTTGAGAGGGAACTATTCTTCCGGAATATGTTCAATTCCGCGTAGAGAGGGCGCTATTCTTCCCGATTATGTTCAATTCCGGGTAGAGAGGGACCTATTCTTCCCGATTATATTCAATTCCGTGTAGAAAGGTACCTATTCTACCGGAATATGTTCTACTACGGGTATAGATGGCGCTATTCTTCCTGATTATGAACTATTCCGGGTAGAGAGGGCGCTATTCTTCCCGATTATGTTCAATTCCGGGTAGGGAGGGTCCTATTCTTACGGAATATGTTGAATTCCGCGTAGAGAGGGCGCTATTCTTCCTGATTATTTTCAATTCCGGGTAGAGAGGGTCCTATTCTTACGGAATATGTTCAATTCCGCGTAGAGAGGGCGCTATTCTTCCCGATTATGTTCAATTCCGTGTAGAGATGTACCTATTCTACCGGAATATGTTCTACTACGGGTATAGATGGCGCTATTCATTTTGATTATGAACTATTCCGGGTAGAGAGGGCGTTATTCTTCCCGATTATGTTCAATTCCGGGTAGTGGGGGTCCTATTCTTCCCGATTATGTTCAATTCCGTGTAGAGAGGTACCTATTCTACCGGAATATGTTCTACTACGGGTATAGATGGCGCTATACTTCCTGATTATGAACTATTCCGGGTAGAGAGTGCGCTATTCTTCCCGATTATGTTCAATTCCGGGTAGGGAGGGCACTATTCTTCCCGCTTATGTTCAATTCCGGGTAGAGAGGGCACTATTCTTACCGAATATGTTCAATTCTGGGCAGAGGTTCATATTCTACGGGATATGTTCAATTCCGCGTAGAGATGGCGCTATTCTTCCCGATTATGTTCAATTCCGGGTAGGGAGGGTCGTATTCTTACGGAATATGTTCAATTCCGCGTAGAGAGGGCGCTATTTTTCCCGATTATGTTCAATTCCGTGTAGAGAGGGTTCTATTCTTACGGAATATGTTCAATTCCGCGTAGAGAGGGCGCTATTCTTCCCGATTATGTTCAATTCCGTGTAGAGAGGTACCTATTCTACCGGAATATGTTCTACTACGGGTATAGATGGCGCTATTCTTCCTGATTATGAACTATTCCGGGTAGAGAGGGCGCTATTCTTCCCGATTATGTTCAATTCCGAGTAGGGAGGGTCGTATTCTTACGGAATATGTTCAATTCCGCGTAGAGAGGGCGCTATTTTTCCCGATTATGTTCAATTCCGTGTAGAGAGGGTTCTATTCTTACGGAATATGTTCAATTCCGCGTAGAGAGGGCGCTATTCTTCCCGATTATGTTCAATTCCGTGTAGAGAGGTACCTATTCTACCGGAATATGTTCTACTACGGGTATAGATGGCGCTATTCTTCCTGATTATGAACTATTCCGGGTAGAGCGGGCGCTATTCTTCCCGATTATGTTCAATTCCGGGTAGGGAGGGTCCTATTCTTACGGAATATGTTCAATTCCGCGTAGAGAGGGCGCTATTCTTCCCGATTATGATCAATTCCGTGTAGAGAGGTACCAATTCTTCCGGAATATGTTCTACTACGGGTATAGATGGCGCTATTCTTCCTGATTATGAACTATTCCGGGTAGAGAGGGCGCTATTCTTCCCGATTATGTTCAATTCCGGGTACAGAGGGCACTATTCTTACCGAATATGTTCAATTCTGGGCAGAGGTTCCTATTCTACGGGATATGTTCAATTCCGCGTAGAGATGGCGCTATTCTTCCCGATTATGTTCAATTCCGGGTAGGGAGGGTCCTATTCTAACGGAATATGTTCAAATCCGCGTAGAGAGGGAGCTATTCTTCCCGATTATGTTTAATTCCGGGTAGAGAGGGTCCTATTCTTACGGAATATGTTCAATTCCGCGTAGAGAGGGCGCTATTCTTCCCGATTATGATCAATTCCGTGTAGAGAGGTACCAATTCTTCCGGAATATGTTCTACTACGGATATAGATGGCGCTATTCTTCCTGATTATGAACTATTCCGGGTAGAGAGGGCGCTATTCTTCCCGATTATGTTCAATTCCGGGTAGAGAGGGTCCTATTCTTCCCGATTATGTTCAATTCCGGGTAGAGTGGGTCCTATTCTTACGGAATATGTTCAATTCCGCGTAGAGAGGGCGCTATTCTTCCCGATTATGTTCAATTCCGGGTAGAGAGGTATCTATTCTACCGGAATATGTTCTACTACGGGTATAGATGGCGCTATTCTTCCTGATTATGAACTATTCCGGGTAGAGAGGGCGCTATTCTTCCCGATTATGTTCAATTCCGGGTAATGAGGGTCCTATTCTTCCCGATTATGTTCAATTCCGTGTAGAGAGGTACCTATTCTACCGGATTATGTTCTACTACGGGTATAGATGGCGCTATTCTTTTTGATTATGAACTATTCCGGGTAGAGAGGGCGCTATTCTTCCCGATTATGTTCAATTCCGGGTAGGGAGGGAGCTATTCTTCCGGAATATGTTCAATTCCGCGTAGAGAGGGCGCTATTCTTCCCGATTATGTTCAATTCCGGGTAGTGAGGGTCCTATTCTTCCCGATTATGTTCAATTCCGTGTAGTGAGGTACCTATTCTACCGGAATATGTTCTACTACGGGTATAGATGGCGCTATACTTCCTGATTATGAACTATTCCGGGTAGAGAGGGCGCTATTCTTCCCGATTATGTTCAATTCCGGGTAGGGAGGGTCCTATTCTTACGGAATATGTTCAATTCCGTGTATTGAGGTTGCTATTCTTACCAATTATGTTCAATTCCGGGTAGAGAGGGTCCCATTCGTACGCAATAAGTTCTATTGCTTTTATACAGTGCGCTATTCTTCCCGATTATGTTCAATTCCGCGTAGAGAAAGCTCTATTCTTCCCGATTATGTTCAATTCCGGGTTAAAAGGAACTATTCTTCCGGAATATGTTCAATTCCGCGTAGAGAGGCGCTATTCTTCCCGATTATGTTCAATTCCGGGTAGAGAGGGTCCTATTCTTCCCGATTATATTCAATTCCGTGTAGAAAGGTACCTATTCTACCGGAATATGTTCTACTACGGGTATAGATGGCGCTATTCTTCCTGATTAAGAACTATTCCGGGTAGAGAGGGCGCTATTCTTCCCGATTATGTTCAATTCCGGGTAGGGAGGGTCCTATTCTTACGGAATATGTTGAATTCCGCGTAGAGAGGGCGCTATTCTTCCCGATTATGTTCAATTCCGGGTAGAGAGGGTCCTATTCTTACGGAATATGTTCAATTCCGCGTAGAGAGGGCGCCATTCTTCCCGATTATGTTCAATTCCGTGTAGAGAGGTACCTATTCTACCGGACTATGTTCTACTACGGGTATAGACGGCGCTATTCTTCCTGATTATGAACTATTCCGGGTAGAGAGGGCGCTATTCTTCCCGATTATGTTCAATTCCGGGTAGGGAGGGTCCTATTCTTACGGAATATGTTCAATTCCGCGTAGAGAGGGCGCTAATCTTCCCGATTATTTTCAATTCCGTGTAGAGAGGTACCAATTCTACCGGAATATGTTCTACTACGGGTATAGATGGCGCTATTCTTCCTGATTATGAACTATTCCGTGTATTGAGGTCGCTATTCTTCCCAATTATGTTCAATTCCGGGTAGAGAGGGTCCCATTCGTACGCAATAAGTTCAATTGCTTTTATACAGTGCACTATTCTTCCGGATTATGTTCAATTCCGCGTAGAGAGGGCGCTATTCTTCCCGATTATGTTCAATTCCGGGTTGAGAGGGAGCTATTCTTCCGGAATACGTTCAATTCCGCGTATAGAGGGCGCTATTCTTCCCGATTATGTTCAATTCCTGGTAGAGAGGGTCCTATTCTTCCCGATTATATTCAATTCCGTGTAGAAAGGTACCTATTCTACCGGAATATGTTCTACTACGGGTATAGATGGTGCTATTCTTCCTGATTATGAACTATTCCGGGTAGAGTGGGCGCTATTCTTCCCGATTATGTTCAATTCCGGGTACGGAGGGTCCTATTCTTACGGAATATGTTCAATTCCGCGTAGGGAGGGAGCTATTCTTCCGGAATATGTTCAATTCCGCGTAGAGAGGGCGCTATTCTTCCCGATTATGTTCAATTCCGGGTAGAGAGGGTCCTATTCTTCCCGATTATATTCAATTCCGTGTAGGGAGGGTCCTATTCTTACGGAATATGTTCAATTCCGCGTAGAGAGGGCGCTATTCTTCCCGATAATGTTCAATTCCGGGTACAGAGGGCACTATTCTTACCGAATATGTTCAATTCTGGGCAGAGGTTCCTATTCTACGGGATATGTTCAATTGCGCGTAGAGATGGCGCTATTCTTCCCAATTATGTTCAATTCCGTGTAGGGAGGGTCCTATTCTAACGGAATATGTTCAATTCCGCGTAGAGAGGGAGCTATTCTTCCCGATTATGTTTAATTCCGGGTAGAGAGGGTCCTATTCTTACGGAATATGTTCAATTCCGCGTAGAGAGGGCGCTATTCTTCCCGATTATGATCAATTCCGTGTAGAGAGGTACCAATTCTTTCGGAATATGTTCTACTACGGATATAGATGGCGCTATTCTTCCTGATTATGAACTACTCCGGGTAGAGAGGGCGCTATTCTTCCCGATTATGTTCAATTCCGGGTAGAGAGGGTCCTATTCTTACGGAATATGTTCAATTCCGCGTAGAGAGGGCGCTATTCTTCCCCATTATGTTCAATTCCGTGTAGAGAGGTACCAATTCTACCGGAATATGTTCTACTACGGGTATAGATGGCGCTATTCTTCCCGATTATGTTCAATTCCGCGTAGAGAGGGCGCTATTCTTCCCGATTATGTTCAATTCCGGGTTGAGATGGAGCTATTCTTCCGGAATATGTTCAATTCCGCGTAGAGAGAGCGCTATTCTTCCCGACTATATTCAATTCCGGGTAGGGAGGGTCCTATTCTTACGGAATATGTTCAATTCCGCGTAGAGAATGCGCTATTCTTCCCGATTATGATCAATTCCGTGTAGAGAGGTACCAATTCTTTCGGAATATGTTCTACTACGGATATAGATGGCGCTATTCTTCCTGATTATGAACTACTCCGGGTAGAGAGGGCGCTATTCTTCCCGATTATGTTCAATTCCGGGTAGAGAGGGTCCTATTCTTACGGAATATGTTCAATTCCGCGTAGAGAGGGCGCTATTCTTCCCCATTATGTTCAATTCCGTGTAGAGAGGTACCAATTCTACCGGAATATGTTCTACTACGGGTATAGATGGCGCTATTCTTCCCGATTATGTTCAATTCCGCGTAGAGAGGGCGCTATTCTTCCCGATTATGTTCAATTCCGGGTTGAGATGGAGCTATTCTTCCGGAATATGTTCAATTCCGCGTAGAGAGAGCGCTATTCTTCCCGACTATATTCAATTCCGGGTAGGGAGGGTCCTATTCTTACGGAATATGTTCAATTCCGCGTAGAGAATGCGCTATTCTTCCCGATTATGTTCAATTCCGGGTAGAGAGGGTCCTATTCTTCCCGATTATATTCAATTCCGTGTAGAAAGGTACCTATTCTACCGGAATATGTTCTACTACGGGTATAGATGGCGCTATTCTTCCTGATTATGAACTATTCCGGGTAGAGAGGGCGCTATTCTTCCCGATTATGTTCAATTCCGGGTAGGGAGGGTCCTATTCTTACGGAATATGTTCAATTCCGCGTAGAGAGGGCGCTATTCTTCCCGATTATGTTCAATTCCGGGTAGAGAGGGCGCTATTCTTCCCGATTATGTTCAATTCCGGGTAGAGAGGGTCCTATTCTTACGGAATATGTTCAATTCCACGTAGAGAGGACGCTATTCTTCCCGATTATGTTCAATTCCGTGTAGAGAGGTACCTATTCTACCGGAATATGTTCTACTACGGGTATAGATGGCGCTATTCTTTTTGATTATGAACTATTCCGGGTAGAGAGGGCGCTATTCTTCCCGATTATGTTCAATTCCGGGTAGGGAGGGAGCTATTCTTCCGGAATATGTTCAATTCCGCGTAGAGAGGGCGCTATTCTTCCCGATTATGTTCAATTCCGGGTAGAGAGGGTCCTATTCTTCCCGATTATGTTCAATTCCGTGTAGAGAGGTACCTATTCTACCGGAATATATTCTACTACGGGTATAGATGGCGCTATTCTTCCTGATTATGAACTATTCCGGGTAGAGAGGGCTCTATTCTTCCCGATTATGTTCAATTCCGGGTAGGGAGGGTCCTATTCTTACGGAATATGTTCAATTCCGTGTATTGAGGTTGCTATTCTTCCCAATTATGTTCAATTCCGGGAAGAGAGGGTCCCATTCGTACGCAATAAGTTCAATTGCTTTTATACAGTGCGCTATTCTTCCCGATTATGTTCAATTCCGCGTAGAGAGGGCTCTATTCTTCCCGATTATGTTCAATTCCGGGTTGAGAGGGAACTATTCTTCCGGAATATGTTCAATTCCGCGTAGAGAGGGCGCTATTCTTCCCGATTATGTTCAATTCCGGGTAGAGAGGGACCTATTCTTCCCGATTATATTCAATTCCGTGTAGAAAGGTACCTATTCTACCGGAATATGTTCTACTACGGGTATAGATGGCGCTATTCTTCCTGATTATGAACTATTCCGGGTAGAGAGTGCGCTATTCTTCCCGATTATGTTCAATTCCGGGTAGGGAGGGTCCTATTCTTACGGAATATGTTGAATTCCGCGTAGAGAGGGCGCTATTCTTCCCGATTATTTTCAATTCCGGGTAGAGAGGGTCCTATTCTTACGGAATATGTTCAATTCCGCGTAGAGAGGGCGCTATTCTTCCCGATTATGTTCAATTCCGTGTAGAGATGTACCTATTCTACCGGAATATGTTCTACTACGGGTATAGATGGCGCTATTCATTTTGATTATGAACTATTCCGGGTAGAGAGGGCGTTATTCTTCCCGATTATGTTCAATTCCGGGTAGTGGGGGTCCTATTCTTCCCGATTATGTTCAATTCCGTGTAGAGAGGTACCTATTCTACCGGAATATGTTCTACTACGGGTATAGATGGCGCTATACTTCCTGATTATGAACTATTCCGGGTAGAGAGTGCGCTATTCTTCCCGATTATGTTCAATTCCGGGTAGGGAGGGCACTATTCTTCCCGCTTATGTTCAATTCCGGGTAGAGAGGGCACTATTCTTACCGAATATGTTCAATTCTGGGCAGAGGTTCATATTCTACGGGATATGTTCAATTCCGCGTAGAGATGGCGCTATTCTTCCCGATTATGTTCAATTCCGAGTAGGGAGGGTCGTATTCTTACGGAATATGTTCAATTCCGCGTAGAGAGGGCGCTATTTTTCCCGATTATGTTCAATTCCGTGTAGAGAGGGTTCTATTCTTACGGAATATGTTCAATTCCGCGTAGAGAGGGCGCTATTCTTCCCGATTATGTTCAATTCCGTGTAGAGAGGTACCTATTCTACCGGAATATGTTCTACTACGGGTATAGATGGCGCTATTCTTCCTGATTATGAACTATTCCGGGTAGAGAGGGCGCTATTCTTCTCGATTATGTTCAATTCCGGGTAGGGAGTGTCCTATTCTTACGGAATATGTTCAATTCCGTGTATTGAGGTCGCTATTCTTCCCAATTATGTTCAATTGCGGGTAGAGAGGGTTCCATTCGTACGCAATAAGTTCAATTGCTTTTATACAGTGCGCTATTCTTCCCGATTATGTTCAATTCCGCGTAGAGAGGGCTCTATTCGTCCCGATTATGTTCAATTCCGGGTTGAGAGGGAGCTATTCTTCCGGAATATGTTCAATTCCGCGTAGAGAGGGCGCTATTCTTCCCAATTATGTTCAATTCCGTGTAGGGAGGGTCCTATTCTAACGGAATATGTTCAATTCCGCGTAAAGAGGGAGCTATTCTTCCCGATTATGTTTAATTCCGGGTAGAGAGGGTCCTATTCTTACGGAATATGTTCAATTCCGCGTAGAGAGGGCGCTATTCTTCCCGATTATGATCAATTCCGTGTAGAGAGGTACCAATTCTTTCGGAATATGTTCTACTACGGATATAGATGGCGCTATTCTTCCTGATTATGAACTACTCCGGGTAGAGAGGGCGCTATTCTTCCCGATTATGTTCAATTCCGGGTAGAGAGGGTCCTATTCTTACGGAATATGTTCAATTCCGCGTAGAGAGGGCGCTATTCTTCCCCATTATGTTCAATTCCGTGTAGAGAGGTACCAATTCTACCGGAATATGTTCTACTACGGGTATAGATGGCGCTATTCTTCCCGATTATGTTCAATTCCGCGTAGAGAGGGCGCTATTCTTCCCGATTATGTTCAATTCCGGGTTGAGATGGAGCTATTCTTCCGGAATATGTTCAATTCCGCGTAGAGAGAGCGCTATTCTTCCCGACTATATTCAATTCCGGGTAGGGAGGGTCCTATTCTTACGGTATATGTTCAATTCCGCGTAGAGAATGCTCTATTCTTCCCGATTATGTTCAATTCCGGGTAGAGAGGGTCCTATTCTTCCCGATTATATTCAATTCCGTGTAGAAAGGTACCTATTCTACCGGAATATGTTCTACTACGGGTATAGATGGCGCTATTCTGCCTGATTATGAACTATTCCGGGTAGAGAGGGCGCTATTCTTCCCGATTATGTTCAATTCCGGGTAGGGAGGGTCCTATTCTTACGGAATATGTTCAATTCCGCGTTGAGAGGGCGCTATTCTTCCCGATTATGTTCAAATCCGGGTAGAGAGGGTCCTATTCTTCCCGATTTTGTTCAATTCCGGGTAGAGTGGTCCTATTCTTACGGAATATGTTCAATTCCGCGTAGAGAGGGCGCTATTCTTCCCGATTATGTTCAATTCCGGGTAGAGAGGTACCTATTCTACCGGAATATGTTCTACTACGGGTATAGATGGCGCTATTCTTCCTGATTATGAACTATTCCGGGTAGAGAGGGCGCTATTCTTCCCGATTATGTTCAATTCCGGGTAGGGAGTGTCCTATTCTTACGGAATATGTTCAATTTCTTGTATTGAGGTCGCTATTCTTCCCAATTATGTTCAATTCCGGGTAGAGAGGGTTCCATTCGTACGCAATAAGTTCAATTGCTTTTATACAGTGCGCTATTCTTCCCGATTATGTTCAATTCCGCGTAGAGAGGGCTCTATTCTTCCCGATTATGTTCAATTCCGGGTTGAGAGGGAGCTATTCTTCCGGAATATGTTCAATTCCGCGTAGAGAGGGCGCTATTCTTCCCAATTATGTTCAATTCCGGGTAGATAGGGTCCTATTCTTAACGATTATATTCAATTCCGTGTAGAAAGG
>OU964986.1:4205034-4306175 GCA_918808275.2 Dolichovespula sylvestris | reverse complement strand
ACCCAGACGCAGACCCAGACGCAACCCAGACGCAACCCAGACGCAACCCAGACGCAACCCAGACGCAACCCAGACGCAACCCAGACGCAACCCAGACGCAACCCAGACGCAACCCAGACGCAACCCAGACGCAACCCAGACGCAACCCAGACGCAACCCAGACGCAACCCAGACGCAACCCAGACGCAACCCAGACGCAACCCAGACGCAACCCAGACGCAACCCAGACGCAACCCAGACGCAACCCAGACGCAACCCAGACGCAACCCAGACGCAACCCAGACGCAACCCAGACGCAACCCAGACGCAACCCAGACGCAACCCAGACGCAACCCAGACGCAACCCAGACGCAACCCAGACGCAACCCAGACGCAACCCAGACGCAACCCAGACGCAACCCAGACGCAACCCAGACGCAACCCAGACGCAACCCAGACGCAACCCAGACGCAACCCAGACGCAACCCAGACGCAACCCAGACGCAACCCAGACGCAACCCAGACGCAACCCAGACGCAACCCAGACGCAACCCAGACGCAACCCAGACGCAACCCAGACGCAACCCAGACGCAACCCAGACGCAACCCAGACGCAACCCAGACGCAACCCAGACGCAACCCAGACGCAACCCAGACGCAACCCAGACGCAACCCAGACGCAACCCAGACGCAACCCAGACGCAACCCAGACGCAACCCAGACGCAACCCAGACGCAACCCAGACGCAACCCAGACGCAACCCAGACGCAACCCAGACGCAACCCAGACGCAACCCAGACGCAACCCAGACGCAACCCAGACGCAACCCAGACGCAACCCAGACGCAACCCAGACGCAACCCAGACGCAACCCAGACGCAACCCAGACGCAACCCAGACGCAACCCAGACGCAACCCAGACGCAACCCAGACGCAACCCAGACGCAACCCAGACGCAACCCAGACGCAACCCAGACGCAACCCAGACGCAACCCAGACGCAACCCAGACGCAACCCAGACGCAACCCAGACGCAACCCAGACGCAACCCAGACGCAACCCAGACGCAACCCAGACGCAACCCAGACGCAACCCAGACGCAACCCAGACGCAACCCAGACGCAACCCAGACGCAACCCAGACGCAACCCAGACGCAACCCAGACGCAACCCAGACGCAACCCAGACGCAACCCAGACGCAACCCAGACGCAACCCAGACGCAACCCAGACGCAACCCAGACGCAACCCAGACGCAACCCAGACGCAACCCAGACGCAACCCAGACGCAACCCAGACGCAACCCAGACGCAACCCAGACGCAACCCAGACGCAACCCAGACGCAACCCAGACGCAACCCAGACGCAACCCAGACGCAACCCAGACGCAACCCAGACGCAACCCAGACGCAACCCAGACGCAACCCAGACGCAACCCAGACGCAACCCAGACGCAACCCAGACGCAACCCAGACGCAACCCAGACGCAACCCAGACGCAACCCAGACGCAACCCAGACGCAACCCAGACGCAACCCAGACGCAACCCAGACGCAACCCAGACGCAACCCAGACGCAACCCAGACGCAACCCAGACGCAACCCAGACGCAACCCAGACGCAACCCAGACGCAACCCAGACGCAACCCAGACGCAACCCAGACGCAACCCAGACGCAACCCAGACGCAACCCAGACGCAACCCAGACGCAACCCAGACGCAACCCAGACGCAACCCAGACGCAACCCAGACGCAACCCAGACGCAACCCAGACGCAACCCAGACGCAACCCAGACGCAACCCAGACGCAACCCAGACGCAACCCAGACGCAACCCAGACGCAACCCAGACGCAACCCAGACGCAACCCAGACGCAACCCAGACGCAACCCAGACGCAACCCAGACGCAACCCAGACGCAACCCAGACGCAACCCAGACGCAACCCAGACGCAACCCAGACGCAACCCAGACGCAACCCAGACGCAACCCAGACGCAACCCAGACGCAACCCAGACGCAACCCAGACGCAACCCAGACGCAACCCAGACGCAACCCAGACGCAACCCAGACGCAACCCAGACGCAACCCAGACGCAACCCAGACGCAACCCAGACGCAACCCAGACGCAACCCAGACGCAACCCAGACGCAACCCAGACGCAACCCAGACGCAACCCAGACGCAACCCAGACGCAACCCAGACGCAACCCAGACGCAACCCAGACGCAACCCAGACGCAACCCAGACGCAACCCAGACGCAACCCAGACGCAACCCAGACGCAACCCAGACGCAACCCAGACGCAACCACGCAACCCAGACGCAACCCAGACGCAACCCAGACGCAACCCAGACGCAACCCAGACGCAACCCAGACGCAACCCAGACGCAACCCAGACGCAACCCAGACGCAACCCAGACGCAACCCAGACGCAACCCAGACGCAACCCAGACGCAACCCAGACGCAACCCAGACGCAACCCAGACGCAACCCAGACGCAACCCAGACGCAACCCAGACGCAACCCAGACGCAACCCAGACGCAACCCAGACGCAACCCAGACGCAACCCAGACGCAACCCAGACGCAACCCAGACGCAACCCAGACGCAACCCAGACGCAACCCAGACGCAACCCAGACGCAACCCAGACGCAACCCAGACGCAACCCAGACGCAACCCAGACGCAACCCAGACGCAACCCAGACGCAACCCAGACGCAACCCAGACGCAACCCAGACGCAACCCAGACGCAACCCAGACGCAACCCAGACGCAACCCAGACGCAACCCAGACGCAACCCAGACGCAACCCAGACGCAACCCAGACGCAACCCAGACGCAACCCAGACGCAACCCAGACGCAACCCAGACGCAACCCAGACGCAACCCAGACGCAACCCAGACGCAACCCAGACGCAACCCAGACGCAACCCAGACGCAACCCAGACGCAACCCAGACGCAACCCAGACGCAACCCAGACGCAACCCAGACGCAACCCAGACGCAACCCAGACGCAACCCAGACGCAACCCAGACGCAACCCAGACGCAACCCAGACGCAACCCAGACGCAACCCAGACGCAACCCAGACGCAACCCAGACGCAACCCAGACGCAACCCAGACGCAACCCAGACGCAACCCAGACGCAACCCAGACGCAACCCAGACGCAACCCAGACGCAACCCAGACGCAACCCAGACGCAACCCAGACGCAACCCAGACGCAACCCAGACGCAACCCAGACGCAACCCAGACGCAACCCAGACGCAACCCAGACGCAACCCAGACGCAACCCAGACGCAACCCAGACGCAACCCAGACGCAACCCAGACGCAACCCAGACGCAACCCAGACGCAACCCAGACGCAACCCAGACGCAACCCAGACGCAACCCAGACGCAACCCAGACGCAACCCAGACGCAACCCAGACGCAACCCAGACGCAACCCAGACGCAACCCAGACGCAACCCAGACGCAACCCAGACGCAACCCAGACGCAACCCAGACGCAACCCAGACGCAACCCAGACGCAACCCAGACGCAACCCAGACGCAACCCAGACGCAACCCAGACGCAACCCAGACGCAACCCAGACGCAACCCAGACGCAACCCAGACGCAACCCAGACGCAACCCAGACGCAACCCAGACGCAACCCAGACGCAACCCAGACGCAACCCAGACGCAACCCAGACGCAACCCAGACGCAACCCAGACGCAACCCAGACGCAACCCAGACGCAACCCAGACGCAACCCAGACGCAACCCAGACGCAACCCAGACGCAACCCAGACGCAACCCAGACGCAACCCAGACGCAACCCAGACGCAACCCAGACGCAACCCAGACGCAACCCAGACGCAACCCAGACGCAACCCAGACGCAACCCAGACGCAACCCAGACGCAACCCAGACGCAACCCAGACGCAACCCAGACGCAACCCAGACGCAACCCAGACGCAACCCAGACGCAACCCAGACGCAACCCAGACGCAACCCAGACGCAACCCAGACGCAACCCAGACGCAACCCAGACGCAACCCAGACGCAACCCAGACGCAACCCAGACGCAACCCAGACGCAACCCAGACGCAACCCAGACGCAACCCAGACGCAACCCAGACGCAACCCAGACGCAACCCAGACGCAACCCAGACGCAACCCAGACGCAACCCAGACGCAACCCAGACGCAACCCAGACGCAACCCAGACGCAACCCAGACGCAACCCAGACGCAACCCAGACGCAACCCAGACGCAACCCAGACGCAACCCAGACGCAACCCAGACGCAACCCAGACGCAACCCAGACGCAACCCAGACGCAACCCAGACGCAACCCAGACGCAACCCAGACGCAACCCAGACGCAACCCAGACGCAACCCAGACGCAACCCAGACGCAACCCAGACGCAACCCAGACGCAACCCAGACGCAACCCAGACGCAACCCAGACGCAACCCAGACGCAACCCAGACGCAACCCAGACGCAACCCAGACGCAACCCAGACGCAACCCAGACGCAACCCAGACGCAACCCAGACGCAACCCAGACGCAACCCAGACGCAACCCAGACGCAACCCAGACGCAACCCAGACGCAACCCAGACGCAACCCAGACGCAACCCAGACGCAACCCAGACGCAACCCAGACGCAACCCAGACGCAACCCAGACGCAACCCAGACGCAACCCAGACGCAACCCAGACGCAACCCAGACGCAACCCAGACGCAACCCAGACGCAACCCAGACGCAACCCAGACGCAACCCAGACGCAACCCAGACGCAACCCAGACGCAACCCAGACGCAACCCAGACGCAACCCAGACGCAACCCAGACGCAACCCAGACGCAACCCAGACGCAACCCAGACGCAACCCAGACGCAACCCAGACGCAACCCAGACGCAACCCAGACGCAACCCAGACGCAACCCAGACGCAACCCAGACGCAACCCAGACGCAACCCAGACGCAACCCAGACGCAACCCAGACGCAACCCAGACGCAACCCAGACGCAACCCAGACGCAACCCAGACGCAACCCAGACGCAACCCAGACGCAACCCAGACGCAACCCAGACGCAACCCAGACGCAACCCAGACGCAACCCAGACGCAACCCAGACGCAACCCAGACGCAACCCAGACGCAACCCAGACGCAACCCAGACGCAACCCAGACGCAACCCAGACGCAACCCAGACGCAACCCAGACGCAACCCAGACGCAACCCAGACGCAACCCAGACGCAACCCAGACGCAACCCAGACGCAACCCAGACGCAACCCAGACGCAACCCAGACGCAACCCAGACGCAACCCAGACGCAACCCAGACGCAACCCAGACGCAACCCAGACGCAACCCAGACGCAACCCAGACGCAACCCAGACGCAACCCAGACGCAACCCAGACGCAACCCAGACGCAACCCAGACGCAACCCAGACGCAACCCAGACGCAACCCAGACGCAACCCAGACGCAACCCAGACGCAACCCAGACGCAACCCAGACGCAACCCAGACGCAACCCAGACGCAACCCAGACGCAACCCAGACGCAACCCAGACGCAACCCAGACGCAACCCAGACGCAACCCAGACGCAACCCAGACGCAACCCAGACGCAACCCAGACGCAACCCAGACGCAACCCAGACGCAACCCAGACGCAACCCAGACGCAACCCAGACGCAACCCAGACGCAACCCAGACGCAACCCAGACGCAACCCAGACGCAACCCAGACGCAACCCAGACGCAACCCAGACGCAACCCAGACGCAACCCAGACGCAACCCAGACGCAACCCAGACGCAACCCAGACGCAACCCAGACGCAACCCAGACGCAACCCAGACGCAACCCAGACGCAACCCAGACGCAACCCAGACGCAACCCAGACGCAACCCAGACGCAACCCAGACGCAACCCAGACGCAACCCAGACGCAACCCAGACGCAACCCAGACGCAACCCAGACGCAACCCAGACGCAACCCAGACGCAACCCAGACCCAACCCAGACGCAACCCAGACGCAACCCAGACGCAACCCAGACGCAACCCAGACGCAACCCAGACGCAACCCAGACGCAACCCAGACGCAACCCAGACGCAACCCAGACGCAACCCAGACGCAACCCAGACGCAACCCAGACGCAACCCAGACGCAACCCAGACGCAACCCAGACGCAACCCAGACGCAACCCAGACGCAACCCAGACGCAACCCAGACGCAACCCAGACGCAACCCAGACGCAACCCAGACGCAACCCAGACGCAACCCAGACGCAACCCAGACGCAACCCAGACGCAACCCAGACGCAACCCAGACGCAACCCAGACGCAACCCAGACGCAACCCAGACGCAACCCAGACGCAACCCAGACGCAACCCAGACGCAACCCAGACGCAACCCAGACGCAACCCAGACGCAACCCAGACGCAACCCAGACGCAACCCAGACGCAACCCAGACGCAACCCAGACGCAACCCAGACGCAACCCAGACGCAACCCAGACGCAACCCAGACGCAACCCAGACGCAACCCAGACGCAACCCAGACGCAACCCAGACGCAACCCAGACGCAACCCAGACGCAACCCAGACGCAACCCAGACGCAACCCAGACGCAACCCAGACGCAACCCAGACGCAACCCAGACGCAACCCAGACGCAACCCAGACGCAACCCAGACGCAACCCAGACGCAACCCAGACGCAACCCAGACGCAACCCAGACGCAACCCAGACGCAACCCAGACGCAACCCAGACGCAACCCAGACGCAACCCAGACGCAACCCAGACGCAACCCAGACGCAACCCAGACGCAACCCAGACGCAACCCAGACGCAACCCAGACGCAACCCAGACGCAACCCAGACGCAACCCAGACGCAACCCAGACGCAACCCAGACGCAACCCAGACGCAACCCAGACGCAACCCAGACGCAACCCAGACGCAACCCAGACGCAACCCAGACGCAACCCAGACGCAACCCAGACGCAACCCAGACGCAACCCAGACGCAACCCAGACGCAACCCAGACGCAACCCAGACGCAACCCAGACGCAACCCAGACGCAACCCAGACGCAACCCAGACGCAACCCAGACGCAACCCAGACGCAACAGACGCAACCCAGACGCAACCCAGACGCAACCCAGACGCAACCCAGACGCAACCCAGACGCAACCCAGACGCAACCCAGACGCAACCCAGACGCAACCCAGACGCAACCCAGACGCAACCCAGACGCAACCCAGACGCAACCCAGACGCAACCCAGACGCAACCCAGACGCAACCCAGACGCAACCCAGACGCAACCCAGACGCAACCCAGACGCAACCCAGACGCAACCCAGACGCAACCCAGACGCAACCCAGACGCAACCCAGACGCAACCCAGACGCAACCCAGACGCAACCCAGACGCAACCCAGACGCAACCCAGACGCAACCCAGACGCAACCCAGACGCAACCCAGACGCAACCCAGACGCAACCCAGACGCAACCCAGACGCAACCCAGACGCAACCCAGACGCAACCCAGACGCAACCCAGACGCAACCCAGACGCGCAACCCAGACGCAACCCAGACGCAACCCAGACGCAACCCAGACGCAACCCAGACGCAACCCAGACGCAACCCAGACGCAACCCAGACGCAACCCAGACGCAACCCAGACGCAACCCAGACGCAACCCAGACGCAACCCAGACGCAACCCAGACGCAACCCAGACGCAACCCAGACGCAACCCAGACGCAACCCAGACGCAACCCAGACGCAACCCAGACGCAACCCAGACGCAACCCAGACGCAACCCAGACGCAACCCAGACGCAACCCAGACGCAACCCAGACGCAACCCAGACGCAACCCAGACGCAACCCAGACGCAACCCAGACGCAACCCAGACGCAACCCAGACGCAACCCAGACGCAACCCAGACGCAACCCAGACGCAACCCAGACGCAACCCAGACGCAACCCAGACGCAACCCAGACGCAACCCAGACGCAACCCAGACGCAACCCAGACGCAACCCAGACGCAACCCAGACGCAACCCAGACGCAACCCAGACGCAACCCAGACGCAACCCAGACGCAACCCAGACGCAACCCAGACGCAACCCAGACGCAACCCAGACGCAACCCAGACGCAACCCAGACGCAACCCAGACGCAACCCAGACGCAACCCAGACGCAACCCAGACGCAACCCAGACGCAACCCAGACGCAACCCAGACGCAACCCAGACGCAACCCAGACGCAACCCAGACGCAACCCAGACGCAACCCAGACGCAACCCAGACGCAACCCAGACGCAACCCAGACGCAACCCAGACGCAACCCAGACGCAACCCAGACGCAACCCAGACGCAACCCAGACGCAACCCAGACGCAACCCAGACGCAACCCAGACGCAACCCAGACGCAACCCAGACGCAACCCAGACGCAACCCAGACGCAACCCAGACGCAACCCAGACGCAACCCAGACGCAACCCAGACGCAACCCAGACGCAACCCAGACGCAACCCAGACGCAACCCAGACGCAACCCAGACGCAACCCAGACGCAACCCAGACGCAACCCAGACGCAACCCAGACGCAACCCAGACGCAACCCAGACGCAACCCAGACGCAACCCAGACGCAACCCAGACGCAACCCAGACGCAACCCAGACGCAACCCAGACGCAACCCAGACGCAACCCAGACGCAACCCAGACGCAACCCAGACGCAACCCAGACGCAACCCAGACGCAACCCAGACGCAACCCAGACGCAACCCAGACGCAACCCAGACGCAACCCAGACGCAACCCAGACGCAACCCAGACGCAACCCAGACGCAACCCAGACGCAACCCAGACGCAACCCAGACGCAACCCAGACGCAACCCAGACGCAACCCAGACGCAACCCAGACGCAACCCAGACGCAACCCAGACGCAACCCAGACGCAACCCAGACGCAACCCAGACGCAACCCAGACGCAACCCAGACGCAACCCAGACGCAACCCAGACGCAACCCAGACGCAACCCAGACGCAACCCAGACGCAACCCAGACGCAACCCAGACGCAACCCAGACGCAACCCAGACGCAACCCAGACGCAACCCAGACGCAACCCAGACGCAACCCAGACGCAACCCAGACGCAACCCAGACGCAACCCAGACGCAACCCAGACGCAACCCAGACGCAACCCAGACGCAACCCAGACGCAACCCAGACGCAACCCAGACGCAACCCAGACGCAACCCAGACGCAACCCAGACGCAACCCAGACGCAACCCAGACGCAACCCAGACGCAACCCAGACGCAACCCAGACGCAACCCAGACGCAACCCAGACGCAACCCAGACGCAACCCAGACGCAACCCAGACGCAACCCAGACGCAACCCAGACGCAACCCAGACGCAACCCAGACGCAACCCAGACGCAACCCAGACGCAACCCAGACGCAACCCAGACGCAACCCAGACGCAACCCAGACGCAACCCAGACGCAACCCAGACGCAACCCAGACGCAACCCAGACGCAACCCAGACGCAACCCAGACGCAACCCAGACGCAACCCAGACGCAACCCAGACGCAACCCAGACGCAACCCAGACGCAACCCAGACGCAACCCAGACGCAACCCAGACGCAACCCAGACGCAACCCAGACGCAACCCAGACGCAACCCAGACGCAACCCAGACGCAACCCAGACGCAACCCAGACGCAACCCAGACGCAACCCAGACGCAACCCAGACGCAACCCAGACGCAACCCAGACGCAACCCAGACGCAACCCAGACGCAACCCAGACGCAACCCAGACGCAACCCAGACGCAACCCAGACGCAACCCAGACGCAACCCAGACGCAACCCAGACGCAACCCAGACGCAACCCAGACGCAACCCAGACGCAACCCAGACGCAACCCAGACGCAACCCAGACGCAACCCAGACGCAACCCAGACGCAACCCAGACGCAACCCAGACGCAACCCAGACGCAACCCAGACGCAACCCAGACGCAACCCAGACGCAACCCAGACGCAACCCAGACGCAACCCAGACGCAACCCAGACGCAACCCAGACGCAACCCAGACGCAACCCAGACGCAACCCAGACGCAACCCAGACGCAACCCAGACGCAACCCAGACGCAACCCAGACGCAACCCAGACGCAACCCAGACGCAACCCAGACGCAACCCAGACGCAACCCAGACGCAACCCAGACGCAACCCAGACGCAACCCAGACGCAACCCAGACGCAACCCAGACGCAACCCAGACGCAACCCAGACGCAACCCAGACGCAACCCAGACGCAACCCAGACGCAACCCAGACGCAACCCAGACGCAACCCAGACGCAACCCAGACGCAACCCAGACGCAACCCAGACGCAACCCAGACGCAACCCAGACGCAACCCAGACGCAACCCAGACGCAACCCAGACGCAACCCAGACGCAACCCAGACGCAACCCAGACGCAACCCAGACGCAACCCAGACGCAACCCAGACGCAACCCAGACGCAACCCAGACGCAACCCAGACGCAACCCAGACGCAACCCAGACGCAACCCAGACGCAACCCAGACGCAACCCAGACGCAACCCAGACGCAACCCAGACGCAACCCAGACGCAACCCAGACGCAACCCAGACGCAACCCAGACGCAACCCAGACGCAACCCAGACGCAACCCAGACGCAACCCAGACGCAACCCAGACGCAACCCAGACGCAACCCAGACGCAACCCAGACGCAACCCAGACGCAACCCAGACGCAACCCAGACGCAACCCAGACGCAACCCAGACGCAACCCAGACGCAACCCAGACGCAACCCAGACGCAACCCAGACGCAACCCAGACGCAACCCAGACGCAACCCAGACGCAACCCAGACGCAACCCAGACGCAACCCAGACGCAACCCAGACGCAACCCAGACGCAACCCAGACGCAACCCAGACGCAACCCAGACGCAACCCAGACGCAACCCAGACGCAACCCAGACGCAACCCAGACGCAACCCAGACGCAACCCAGACGCAACCCAGACGCAACCCAGACGCAACCCAGACGCAACCCAGACGCAACCCAGACGCAACCCAGACGCAACCCAGACGCAACCCAGACGCAACCCAGACGCAACCCAGACGCAACCCAGACGCAACCCAGACGCAACCCAGACGCAACCCAGACGCAACCCAGACGCAACCCAGACGCAACCCAGACGCAACCCAGACGCAACCCAGACGCAACCCAGACGCAACCCAGACGCAACCCAGACGCAACCCAGACGCAACCCAGACGCAACCCAGACGCAACCCAGACGCAACCCAGACGCAACCCAGACGCAACCCAGACGCAACCCAGACGCAACCCAGACGCAACCCAGACGCAACCCAGACGCAACCCAGACGCAACCCAGACGCAACCCAGACGCAACCCAGACGCAACCCAGACGCAACCCAGACGCAACCCAGACGCAACCCAGACGCAACCCAGACGCAACCCAGACGCAACCCAGACGCAACCCAGACGCAACCCAGACGCAACCCAGACGCAACCCAGACGCAACCCAGACGCAACCCAGACGCAACCCAGACGCAACCCAGACGCAACCCAGACGCAACCCAGACGCAACCCAGACGCAACCCAGACGCAACCCAGACGCAACCCAGACGCAACCCAGACGCAACCCAGACGCAACCCAGACGCAACCCAGACGCAACCCAGACGCAACCCAGACGCAACCCAGACGCAACCCAGACGCAACCCAGACGCAACCCAGACGCAACCCAGACGCAACCCAGACGCAACCCAGACGCAACCCAGACGCAACCCAGACGCAACCCAGACGCAACCCAGACGCAACCCAGACGCAACCCAGACGCAACCCAGACGCAACCCAGACGCAACCCAGACGCAACCCAGACGCAACCCAGACGCAACCCAGACGCAACCCAGACGCAACCCAGACGCAACCCAGACGCAACCCAGACGCAACCCAGACGCAACCCAGACGCAACCCAGACGCAACCCAGACGCAACCCAGACGCAACCCAGACGCAACCCAGACGCAACCCAGACGCAACCCAGACGCAACCCAGACGCAACCCAGACGCAACCCAGACGCAACCCAGACGCAACCCAGACGCAACCCAGACGCAACCCAGACGCAACCCAGACGCAACCCAGACGCAACCCAGACGCAACCCAGACGCAACCCAGACGCAACCCAGACGCAACCCAGACGCAACCCAGACGCAACCCAGACGCAACCCAGACGCAACCCAGACGCAACCCAGACGCAACCCAGACGCAACCCAGACGCAACCCAGACGCAACCCAGACGCAACCCAGACGCAACCCAGACGCAACCCAGACGCAACCCAGACGCAACCCAGACGCAACCCAGACGCAACCCAGACGCAACCCAGACGCAACCCAGACGCAACCCAGACGCAACCCAGACGCAACCCAGACGCAACCCAGACGCAACCCAGACGCAACCCAGACGCAACCCAGACGCAACCCAGACGCAACCCAGACGCAACCCAGACGCAACCCAGACGCAACCCAGACGCAACCCAGACGCAACCCAGACGCAACCCAGACGCAACCCAGACGCAACCCAGACGCAACCCAGACGCAACCCAGACGCAACCCAGACGCAACCCAGACGCAACCCAGACGCAACCCAGACGCAACCCAGACGCAACCCAGACGCAACCCAGACGCAACCCAGACGCAACCCAGACGCAACCCAGACGCAACCCAGACGCAACCCAGACGCAACCCAGACGCAACCCAGACGCAACCCAGACGCAACCCAGACGCAACCCAGACGCAACCCAGACGCAACCCAGACGCAACCCAGACGCAACCCAGACGCAACCCAGACGCAACCCAGACGCAACCCAGACGCAACCCAGACGCAACCCAGACGCAACCCAGACGCAACCCAGACGCAACCCAGACGCAACCCAGACGCAACCCAGACGCAACCCAGACGCAACCCAGACGCAACCCAGACGCAACCCAGACGCAACCCAGACGCAACCCAGACGCAACCCAGACGCAACCCAGACGCAACCCAGACGCAACCCAGACGCAACCCAGACGCAAACTTAGTTTAGATTTAGACGCAACCCAGACGCAAACTTAGTTTAGATTTAGACGCAACCCAGACGCAAACTTAGTTTAGACTTAGACGCAGTCCACACGCAACCGTATAAAAACGCAGCCCAACCCAGACGCAAACTTAGTTTAGACTTAGACGCAGTCCACACGCAACCGTATAAAAACGCAGGCCAACCCAGACGCAACCCAGACGCAACCCAGACGCAACCCAGACGCAACCCAGACGCAACCCAGACGCAACCCAGACGCAACCCAGACGCAACCCAGACGCAACCCAGACGCAACCCAGACGCAACCCAGACGCAACCCAGACGCAACCCAGACGCAACCCAGACGCAACCCAGACGCAACCCAGACGCAAACTTAGTTTAGATTTAGACGCAACCCAGACGCAAACTTAGTTTAGATTTAGACGCAACCCAGACGCAAACTTAGTTTAGACTTAGACGCAGTCCACACACAACCGTATAAAAACGAAACCCAACCCAGACGCAACCCAGACGCAACCCAGACGCAACCCAGACGCAACCCAGACGCAACCCAGACGCAACCCAGACGCAACCCAGACGCAACCCAGACGCAAACTTAGTTTAGATTTAGACGCAACCCAGACGCAAACTTAGTTTAGATTTAGACGCAACCCAGACGCAAACTTAGTTTAGACTTAGACGCAGTCCACACGCAACCGTATAAAAACGCAGCCCAACCCAGACGCAAACTTAGTTTAGACTTAGACGCAGTCCACACGCAACCGTATAAAAACGCAGGCCAACCCAGACGCAACCCAGACGCAACCCAGACGCAACCCAGACGCAACCCAGACGCAACCCAGACGCAACCCAGACGCAACCCAGACGCAACCCAGACGCAACCCAGACGCAACCCAGACGCAACCCAGACGCAACCCAGACGCAACCCAGACGCAACCCAGACGCAACCCAGACGCAACCCAGACGCAACCCAGACACAAACTTAGTTTAGATTTAGACGCAACCCAGACGCAAACTTAGTTTAGATTTAGACGCAACCCAGACGCAAACTTAGTTTAGATGTAGACGCAACCCAGACGCAAACTTAGTTTAGATTTAGACGCAACCCAGACGCAAACTTAGTTTAGATGTAGACGCAACCCAGACGCAAACTTAGTTTAGACTTAGACGCAGTCCACACGCAACCGTATAAAAACGCAGGCCAACCCAGACGCAACCCAGACGCAACCCAGACGCAACCCAGACGCAAACTTAGTTTAGATTTAGACGCAACCCAGACGCAAACTTAGTTTAGATTTAGACGCAACCCAGACGCAAACTTAGTTTAGACTTAGACGCAGTCCACACGCAACCGTATAAAAACGCAGCCCAACCCAGACGCAAACTTAGTTTAGACTTAGACGCAGTCCACACGCAACCGTATAAAAACGCAGGCCAACCCAGACGCAACCCAGACGCAACCCAGACGCAACCCAGACGCAACCCAGACGCAACCCAGACGCAACCCAGACGCAACCCAGACGCAACCCAGACGCAACCCAGACGCAACCCAGACGCAACCCAGACGCAACCCAGACGCAACCCAGACGCAACCCAGACGCAAACTTAGTTTAGATTTAGACGCAACCCAGACGCAAACTTAGTTTAGATTTAGACGCAACCCAGACGCAAACTTAGTTTAGACTTAGACGCAGTCCACACGCAACCGTATAAAAACGCAGCCCAACCCAGACGCAAACTTAGTTTAGACTTAGACGCAGTCCACACGCAACCGTATAAAAACGCAGGCCAACCCAGACGCAACCCAGACGCAACCCAGACGCAACCCAGACGCAACCCAGACGCAACCCAGACGCAACCCAGACGCAACCCAGACGCAACCCAGACGCAACCCAGACGCAACCCAGACGCAACCCAGACGCAACCCAGACGCAACCCAGACGCAACCCAGACGCAACCCAGACGCAACCCAGACGCAACCCAGACGCAACCCAGACGCAACCCAGACGCAAACTTAGTTTAGATTTAGACGCAACCCAGACGCAAACTTAGTTTAGATTTAGACGCAACCCAGACGCAAACTTAGTTTAGACTTAGACGCAGTCCACACACAACCGTATAAAAACGAAACCCAACCCAGACGCAACCCAGACGCAACCCAGACGCAACCCAGACGCAACCCAGACGCAACCCAGACGCAACCCAGACGCAACCCAGACGCAACCCAGACACAAACTTAGTTTAGATTTAGACGCAACCCAGACGCAAACTTAGTTTAGATTTAGACGCAACCCAGACGCAAACTTAGTTTAGATGTAGACGCAACCCAGACGCAAACTTAGTTTAGATTTAGACGCAACCCAGACGCAAACTTAGTTTAGATGTAGACGCAACCCAGACGCAAACTTAGTTTAGACTTAGACGCAGTCCACACGCAACCGTATAAAAACGCAGGCCAACCCAGACGCAACCCAGACGCAACCCAGACGCAACCCAGACGCAAACTTAGTTTAGATTTAGACGCAACCCAGACGCAAACTTAGTTTAGATTTAGACGCAACCCAGACGCAAACTTAGTTTAGACTTAGACGCAGTCCACACGCAACCGTATAAAAACGCAGCCCAACCCAGACGCAAACTTAGTTTAGACTTAGACGCAGTCCACACGCAACCGTATAAAAACGCAGGCCAACCCAGACGCAACCCAGACGCAACCCAGACGCAACCCAGACGCAACCCAGACGCAACCCAGACGCAACCCAGACGCAACCCAGACGCAACCCAGACGCAACCCAGACGCAACCCAGACGCAACCCAGACGCAACCCAGACGCAACCCAGACGCAACCCAGACGCAAACTTAGTTTAGATTTAGACGCAACCCAGACGCAAACTTAGTTTAGATTTAGACGCAACCCAGACGCAAACTTAGTTTAGACTTAGACGCAGTCCACACGCAACCGTATAAAAACGCAGCCCAACCCAGACGCAAACTTAGTTTAGACTTAGACGCAGTCCACACGCAACCGTATAAAAACGCAGGCCAACCCAGACGCAACCCAGACGCAACCCAGACGCAACCCAGACGCAACCCAGACGCAACCCAGACGCAACCCAGACGCAACCCAGACGCAACCCAGACGCAACCCAGACGCAACCCAGACGCAACCCAGACGCAACCCAGACGCAACCCAGACGCAACCCAGACGCAACCCAGACGCAACCCAGACGCAACCCAGACGCAACCCAGACGCAAACTTAGTTTAGATTTAGACGCAACCCAGACGCAAACTTAGTTTAGATTTAGACGCAACCCAGACGCAAACTTAGTTTAGACTTAGACGCAGTCCACACACAACCGTATAAAAACGAAACCCAACCCAGACGCAACCCAGACGCAACCCAGACGCAACCCAGACGCAACCCAGACGCAACCCAGACGCAACCCAGACGCAACCCAGACGCAACCCAGACACAAACTTAGTTTAGATTTAGACGCAACCCAGACGCAAACTTAGTTTAGATTTAGACGCAACCCAGACGCAAACTTAGTTTAGATGTAGACGCAACCCAGACGCAAACTTAGTTTAGATTTAGACGCAACCCAGACGCAAACTTAGTTTAGATGTAGACGCAACCCAGACGCAAACTTAGTTTAGACTTAGACGCAGTCCACACGCAACCGTATAAAAACGCAGGCCAACCCAGACGCAACCCAGACGCAACCCAGACGCAACCCAGACGCAAACTTAGTTTAGATTTAGACGCAACCCAGACGCAAACTTAGTTTAGATTTAGACGCAACCCAGACGAAAACTTAGTTTAGACTTAGACGCAGTCCACACGCAACCGTATAAAAACGCAGGCCAACCCAGACGCAACCCAGACGCAACCCAGACGCAACCCAGACGCAACCCAGACGCAACCCAGACGCAACCCAGACGCAACCCAGACGCAACCCAGACGCAAACTTAGTTTAGATTTAGACGCAACCCAGACGCAAACTTAGTTTAGATTTAGACGCAACCCAGACGCAAACTTAGTTTAGACTTAGACGCAGTCCACACGCAACCGTATAAAAACGCAGCCCAACCCAGACGCAAACTTAGTTTAGACTTAGACGCAGTCCACACGCAACCGTATAAAAACGCAGGCCAACCCAGACGCAACCCAGACGCAACCCAGACGCAACCCAGACGCAACCCAGACGCAACCCAGACGCAACCCAGACGCAACCCAGACGCAACCCAGACGCAACCCAGACGCAACCCAGACGCAACCCAGACGCAACCCAGACGCAACCCAGACGCAACCCAGACGCAACCCAGACGCAACCCAGACGCAACCCAGACGCAACCCAGACGCAACCCAGACGCAACCCAGACGCAACCCAGACGCAACCCAGACGCAACCCAGACGCAACCCAGACGCAACCCAGACGCAACCCAGACGCAACCCAGACGCAACCCAGACGCAACCCAGACGCAACCCAGACGCAACCCAGACGCAACCCAGACGCAACCCAGACGCAACCCAGACGCAACCCAGACGCAACCCAGACGCAACCCAGACGCAACCCAGACGCAACCCAGACGCAACCCAGACGCAACCCAGACGCAACCCAGACGCAACCCAGACGCAACCCAGACGCAACCCAGACGCAACCCAGACGCAACCCAGACGCAACCCAGACGCAACCCAGACGCAACCCAGACGCAACCCAGACGCAACCCAGACGCAACCCAGACGCAACCCAGACGCAACCCAGACGCAACCCAGACGCAACCCAGACGCAACCCAGACGCAACCCAGACGCAACCCAGACGCAACCCAGACGCAACCCAGACGCAACCCAGACGCAACCCAGACGCAACCCAGACGCAACCCAGACGCAACCCAGACGCAACCCAGACGCAACCCAGACGCAACCCAGACGCAACCCAGACGCAAACTTAGTTTAGATTTAGACGCAACCCAGACGCAAACTTAGTTTAGATTTAGACGCAACCCAGACGCAAACTTAGTTTAGACTTAGACGCAGTCCACACGCAACCGTATAAAAACGCAGCCCAACCCAGACGCAAACTTAGTTTAGACTTAGACGCAGTCCACACGCAACCGTATAAAAACGCAGGCCAACCCAGACGCAACCCAGACGCAACCCAGACGCAACCCAGACGCAACCCAGACGCAACCCAGACGCAACCCAGACGCAACCCAGACGCAACCCAGACGCAACCCAGACGCAACCCAGACGCAACCCAGACGCAACCCAGACGCAACCCAGACGCAACCCAGACGCAACCCAGACGCAACCCAGACGCAAACTTAGTTTAGATTTAGACGCAACCCAGACGCAAACTTAGTTTAGATTTAGACGCAACCCAGACGCAAACTTAGTTTAGACTTAGACGCAGTCCACACACAACCGTATAAAAACGAAACCCAACCCAGACGCAACCCAGACGCAACCCAGACGCAACCCAGACGCAACCCAGACGCAACCCAGACGCAACCCAGACGCAACCCAGACGCAACCCAGACGCAAACTTAGTTTAGATTTAGACGCAACCCAGACGCAAACTTAGTTTAGATTTAGACGCAACCCAGACGCAAACTTAGTTTAGACTTAGACGCAGTCCACACGCAACCGTATAAAAACGCAGCCCAACCCAGACGCAAACTTAGTTTAGACTTAGACGCAGTCCACACGCAACCGTATAAAAACGCAGGCCAACCCAGACGCAACCCAGACGCAACCCAGACGCAACCCAGACGCAACCCAGACGCAACCCAGACGCAACCCAGACGCAACCCAGACGCAACCCAGACGCAACCCAGACGCAACCCAGACGCAACCCAGACGCAACCCAGACGCAACCCAGACGCAACCCAGACGCAACCCAGACGCAACCCAGACGCAACCCAGACGCAACCCAGACGCAACCCAGACGCAACCCAGACGCAACCCAGACGCAACCCAGACGCAACCCAGACGCAACCCAGACGCAACCCAGACGCAACCCAGACGCAACCCAGACGCAACCCAGACGCAAACTTAGTTTAGATTTAGACGCAACCCAGACGCAAACTTAGTTTAGATTTAGACGCAACCCAGACGCAAACTTAGTTTAGACTTAGACGCAGTCCACACACAACCGTATAAAAACGAAACCCAACCCAGACGCAACCCAGACGCAACCCAGACGCAACCCAGACGCAACCCAGACGCAACCCAGACGCAACCCAGACGCAACCCAGACGCAACCCAGACACAAACTTAGTTTAGATTTAGACGCAACCCAGACGCAAACTTAGTTTAGATTTAGACGCAACCCAGACGCAAACTTAGTTTAGATGTAGACGCAACCCAGACGCAAACTTAGTTTAGATTTAGACGCAACCCAGACGCAAACTTAGTTTAGATGTAGACGCAACCCAGACGCAAACTTAGTTTAGACTTAGACGCAGTCCACACGCAACCGTATAAAAACGCAGGCCAACCCAGACGCAACCCAGACGCAACCCAGACGCAACCCAGACGCAAACTTAGTTTAGATTTAGACGCAACCCAGACGCAAACTTAGTTTAGATTTAGACGCAACCCAGACGAAAACTTAGTTTAGACTTAGACGCAGTCCACACGCAACCGTATAAAAACGCAGGCCAACCCAGACGCAACCCAGACGCAACCCAGACGCAACCCAGACGCAACCCAGACGCAACCCAGACGCAACCCAGACGCAACCCAGACGCAACCCAGACGCAAACTTAGTTTAGATTTAGACGCAACCCAGACGCAAACTTAGTTTAGATTTAGACGCAACCCAGACGCAAACTTAGTTTAGACTTAGACGCAGTCCACACGCAACCGTATAAAAACGCAGCCCAACCCAGACGCAAACTTAGTTTAGACTTAGACGCAGTCCACACGCAACCGTATAAAAACGCAGGCCAACCCAGACGCAACCCAGACGCAACCCAGACGCAACCCAGACGCAACCCAGACGCAACCCAGACGCAACCCAGACGCAACCCAGACGCAACCCAGACGCAACCCAGACGCAACCCAGACGCAACCCAGACGCAACCCAGACGCAACCCAGACGCAACCCAGACGCAACCCAGACGCAACCCAGACGCAACCCAGACGCAACCCAGACGCAACCCAGACGCAACCCAGACGCAACCCAGACGCAACCCAGACGCAACCCAGACGCAACCCAGACGCAACCCAGACGCAACCCAGACGCAACCCAGACGCAACCCAGACGCAACCCAGACGCAACCCAGACGCAACCCAGACGCAACCCAGACGCAACCCAGACGCAACCCAGACGCAACCCAGACGCAACCCAGACGCAACCCAGACGCAACCCAGACGCAACCCAGACGCAACCCAGACGCAACCCAGACGCAACCCAGACGCAACCCAGACGCAACCCAGACGCAACCCAGACGCAACCCAGACGCAACCCAGACGCAACCCAGACGCAACCCAGACGCAACCCAGACGCAACCCAGACGCAACCCAGACGCAACCCAGACGCAACCCAGACGCAACCCAGACGCAACCCAGACGCAACCCAGACGCAACCCAGACGCAACCCAGACGCAACCCAGACGCAACCCAGACGCAACCCAGACGCAACCCAGACGCAACCCAGACGCAACCCAGACGCAACCCAGACGCAACCCAGACGCAACCCAGACGCAACCCAGACGCAACCCAGACGCAACCCAGACGCAACCCAGACGCAACCCAGACGCAACCCAGACACAAACTTAGTTTAGATTTAGACGCAACCCAGACGCAAACTTAGTTTAGATTTAGACGCAACCCAGACGCAAACTTAGTTTAGATGTAGACGCAACCCAGACGCAAACTTAGTTTAGATTTAGACGCAACCCAGACGCAAACTTAGTTTAGATGTAGACGCAACCCAGACGCAAACTTAGTTTAGACTTAGACGCAGTCCACACGCAACCGTATAAAAACGCAGGCCAACCCAGACGCAACCCAGACGCAACCCAGACGCAACCCAGACGCAACCCAGACGCAACCCAGACGCAACCCAGACGCAACCCAGACGCAACCCAGACGCAAACTTAGTTTAGATTTAGACGCAACCCAGACGCAAACTTAGTTTAGATTTAGACGCAACCCAGACGAAAACTTAGTTTAGACTTAGACGCAGTCCACACGCAACCGTATAAAAACGCAGGCCAACCCAGACGCAACCCAGACGCAACCCAGACGCAACCCAGACGCAACCCAGACGCAACCCAGACGCAACCCAGACGCAACCCAGACGCAACCCAGACGCAACCCAGACGCAAACTTAGTTTAGATTTAGACGCAACCCAGACGCAAACTTAGTTTAGATTTAGACGCAACCCAGACGCAAACTTAGTTTAGACTTAGACGCAGTCCACACGCAACCGTATAAAAACGCAGCCCAACCCAGACGCAAACTTAGTTTAGACTTAGACGCAGTCCACACGCAACCGTATAAAAACGCAGGCCAACCCAGACGCAACCCAGACGCAACCCAGACGCAACCCAGACGCAACCCAGACGCAACCCAGACGCAACCCAGACGCAACCCAGACGCAACCCAGACGCAACCCAGACGCAACCCAGACGCAACCCAGACGCAACCCAGACGCAACCCAGACGCAACCCAGACGCAAACTTAGTTTAGATTTAGACGCAACCCAGACGCAAACTTAGTTTAGATTTAGACGCAACCCAGACGCAAACTTAGTTTAGACTTAGACGCAGTCCACACGCAACCGTATAAAAACGCAGCCCAACCCAGACGCAAACTTAGTTTAGACTTAGACGCAGTCCACACGCAACCGTATAAAAACGCAGGCCAACCCAGACGCAACCCAGACGCAACCCAGACGCAACCCAGACGCAACCCAGACGCAACCCAGACGCAACCCAGACGCAACCCAGACGCAACCCAGACGCAACCCAGACGCAACCCAGACGCAACCCAGACGCAACCCAGACGCAACCCAGACGCAACCCAGACGCAACCCAGACGCAACCCAGACGCAAACTTAGTTTAGATTTAGACGCAACCCAGACGCAAACTTAGTTTAGATTTAGACGCAACCCAGACGCAAACTTAGTTTAGACTTAGACGCAGTCCACACACAACCGTATAAAAACGAAACCCAACCCAGACGCAACCCAGACGCAACCCAGACGCAACCCAGACGCAACCCAGACGCAACCCAGACGCAACCCAGACGCAACCCAGACGCAACCCAGACGCAAACTTAGTTTAGATTTAGACGCAACCCAGACGCAAACTTAGTTTAGATTTAGACGCAACCCAGACGCAACCCAGACGCAAACTTAGTTTAGACTTAGACGCAGCCCACACGCAACCGTATAAAAACGCAGCCCAACCCAGACGCAAACTTAGTTTAGACTTAGACGCAGTCCACACGCAACCGTATAAAAACGCAGCCCAACCCAGACGCAAACCACACGCAACCGTATACCAAACCCAGACGCAAACTTAAATCAAACTAAGGCGCAACCCGCACGCAACCGTATACCAAACCCAGCGCGCAACCCAGACCGTATCCCGTACTGCATCCCAAACCGCAACCGTAGAGCAAACGCGGACCCCACCCGGACTTCAACCAGACCCAACCGCATACATCATCCGGAAGTCACCCAGAGTCAATCGCAGACATCACCCGGCCGCAACCCGAACCCCCGCCCAGATGCAAGCGAAGATCAAACCCGGACCCCACCCGGACTTCACCCAGACCCAACCGCAGACATCACCCAGACCCAGCCGCAGACAATACCTGGACGCAACCCGGACCCCCACCCAGACGAAAGCGAAGATCAAACCCGTACATCACCCGGAAGTCACCCAGACGCGCCCGCAAACAAAACCCGCACGCGCCCGCAAACAAAACCCGCACGCGCCCGCAAACAAAATCCGCACGCGACCGCAAACATAACCCGCCCGCGCCCGCAAACAAAACCCGCACGCACCCGCACGCGCCCGCAAACAAAACCCGGACGCACCCGCAAACAAAAAACGGACGCAACCCCGGACAAAACACGACCGCAACCGCGGACAAAACACGAACCCAACCGCGGACAAAACCCGGACGCTCTCCGGACAAAACGCGGACGCAACCGCGGATAAATCCCGTTTGAATTTCTCGCACAGCGCATGCACTATAAACACTTTCGCGCAAAAATTTCAGTTTCGCCAACGCAACAAATAAAATGGACTTACCCACGTTGTTAACTCCAGCCACGTTACCGGTATCATCGCAGGTCCACCGATATAGCGCCGTTAGTTGTTGCAAGGAAGAAACCGCTCTGCTCCCACAAAGAATAGATGCACATCTTCTCTCACCTCCACAGAGGGGCACCCACCACACCGAGCACGAGCACATTCCCATCAACACGGATGCACTACCGTCAAACACTAGAATCCACTCGCGAAGGACTCATAGTCCTGATCCGCACGAATACAGGGTATAGAAACTTTTTCCTGTACCTTAACCGTTTGGCTGCTAACGTTTCTTTTCAGACATACTCAATAAAACAATAAACAAAAAAAAGAAATAAACAAAAAACTATAAACTCACTCGTATTGCTTTGCAACAACAAAAATTTAGAAATACCACTCATTTAGATAAATTTGTTTTATATAAGAAAAGCGCGATAGCACTCCTCAGCAGTCAAACGGTTAAAAACAAGAAACCGCTCTGCTCCCACAAAAAACAGATGCACCCGCCTCCCCCAAAGGGGCAACCGCTACAACGGAGCACGAGCACGTTCACATCAACACGGACGCACTACCGTCAAACACTAGAATTCACTCACGAAGGACTCACAGTCCTGATCCGCACGAATACAGGGTTTAGAAACTTTTTCTCGTACCTCAACCGTTTGGCTGCCAACGTATTTTTTCAGACATGCTCAATAAAACAATAATGAAAAAAAGAAAACCAAAACCAAATACACAAACAATAAACTCGCTTATATTGCTTCGCAACAACAAAAATTAAAAAATATCGCTTATTTAGATAAATTTGTTTTATATAAGAAAAGGGCGATAGCGCTCCTCAGCAGTCAAACGGTTAAAACGAGAAACCGCTCTGTTCCCACAAAGCATAAATGCTCGTCATCCACAGACACTACCATGAAACACTAGGACCCACTCAAAAAGTACTCATTATCCTTGGCTTCACCAATACGGGGTTTTTGTAATTTTTTCACTGGAGGAATCCAACGAAGAAGCGGAGAGGATGGGCCACCCGATGTGTAGACAAAATGTCTGACGAGTGAACAAAGAGAGTGAAGGACAAAGGAAAAGTTCTCTTAACGTATCATCGGCTCGGGGACTACCGATCGAATGACAAATGACGGTTGAGCGGCGTGGTCTTCAGCCTTCTCATTGGCGGAGCCATGATGCGTTACATAATAACACGTTGTGGTCGAGCGCTTTGTTGGCACCAACAAAGACGGGTGATGCAACTTCCTACCTTCCTTAGACGGACTCCTCTTCGGAATAACCCTCCTGGTTTCAACAAGATTCCTCTTCAATGTCACACCTTAATGTCACACTTTATTCACGAATGATTTCTCCTTTGTTCAAGTCGCACAGGTTTTTGAACGTTTTTCCTATAAATTATTCAAGTTCTATTCTTTCTTAAACCCCTTCAAGTTTTTCTAAATCACAACTTCTTGCGCAGTTCAATCCTTTTCACTGGGGGAATCCAACGAAGAAGCAGAGAGAATGGTTACCGATGTATAGACAAAAGGTCTAACGAGCGAACAAAGAGAGTGAAGAACGAATGAAAAGTTCTCTTAACGTATCATCGCGGCTCGGGGACTACCGATCGACTGACAAATGACGGTTGAGCGGCGTGGTCTTCGTATACTTCTTTGTTCTAAGAAACGTACCAATAGGATTGCTCGAAAGATTCTCGAACTTCTGCAGCCTTCTCATTGGCGGAACCATGATGCGCTATACGATAACACGTTGTGGTGGGCGTTTCGTTGTGCCGTATAGACAGGAGATGCATTATCCTACATTCCTGACGCGGACTCCTCTTCGGAATAACCCTCCTGGTTTCAACAAGATTCCTCTTCAATGTCACACTTTAATGTCACACTTTATTAACAAATGATTTCTCCTTTGTTCAAGTCACACAGGTTTTTCAATGTTTTTCCTATAAATTATTCAAATTCTATTCTTTCTTAAACCTCTCAAGTTTTTCTAAATCACAACTTCTTGCACAATTCGATACTTTTTACTGGAGGAATCCAACGAAGAAGCAGAGAGGATGGTTACCGATGTGTAGACAAAATGTCTAACGAGCGAACAAAGAGAATAAAGAACAAATGAAAAGTTCTCTTAACGTATCATCGGCTCGGGGACTATCGATCGACTGACAAATGACGGTTGAGCGGCGTGGCTTCGTATACTTCTTTGTTCTAAGAAACGTACCAATAGGATTGCTCGAAGGATTCTTGTACTTCTGCAGCCTTCTCATTGGCGGAGCCATGATGCGCTATACAATAACGCGTTGTTATTCTATTCTTTCTCAAACCCCTCAAGTTTTCCTAAATCGGTTTTTATATCGCGAAAACCCGGCACATTTCCGGCATTTCAGATAACTGACGGTGCGTTTCCAAGCCAACACGAGGTATTGCAAACCTTACAGAAAGGAATTCCTCCCTAAAAAAAAAAAAAAAAAAAAAGAAACTATTAATAGATGCTGTTCGATTGGTAGTATATCATCCGATAGATTTTACTTATATCCTTATAATTATCTGGTTACGTCCCGGATGGTTAGGAGCATAAGAAAAAAAAAAGAACTAGTATTCCCTGAACTGCTGAGATACTGTTTGGTCAAGACTTGCATCCTTTACTCAAACCTCGTTAGCTCTTATTGGCACGTAGCACTGGAACGAGATTGAGTGATACTCGCTTTAATACCTTGTGTTCTCGATTCTCTTTCGTTGGTTCACTGTCACCAATGTGCCCTTTTGATATCTAGCGAGCTTACCAAGATATAAATTCCCCCCTTGTAGATTGTGTGCGAAATGTAGTTATTGGCTAAGGGTGATCGGTCCCAACGTCGTCCAATTAGATGCGCTGGCGGGACTGGGAGTTGGATTCAAAATCCAAAATTTCACACGATATTTTTTAAATATAACAAATATTTATTTAATACGGAATACAGTTTAGAACGGAATGGTAAAAATATTCAAAGTTATTTTTCTTACTTAGAAACTATACTTACGCTAATGATTTATACGGAGAGCTGCGGAGAACACGTCTGTTAGGACGTAGCGTCGGTAGTAGACTACGTTTTTCGCTGAACTTTTCCCTCGGGTAGGCAGCGTTCTCTTCGAAATTCCAAGTGGCCCTTTGTCCTAATTCTTATAATATTTTAGAACATCCTTAATATTAATCTTAATATTTATATTTTCTAAGTGTACTTTCTTTTACTTCATTACCTGGCGTCGATGCGCCATATTCGACAACGATGTCTGGGACAAACCCTATGTCCCAATCCTTATCCCGTTAATCCGACGATTAGTATGCGGAAGGTAAGTATTAATAGTTCCCTTTTTACCGACTTATGGTCGGTATTAAGGGCTGTCGACGTTACCGACGGCAGACCATATTACTATACTAAAATAATCTCAAGTTCCTCTAATAGTGGAAAACACGTAGTTAGTGGCAACGTGACAATACCACACCAAAATAATTCCTAGTCCCTCCTGGTGGAAAACGCGCCGTTGATGGCGACGTGACAATCTATTTGCTGCTGCATCGTATGTCCTGTGTAAAAAACATTTATATATATATATATATATATATACATATATATAAGACAAAATAGTTGGATATTGTCAGGGTTTCGCTTTATTTAGTTGCTAGTTTATTGTTACATATAAGTAATTAATAGAAGCCTCCTAAATGCTTTAATGTTAATATGTTTCATATATTATTATATTCCCCATTCATCGTAATGCTTCGTATTTATTTACATTAATTGACAAAATCTATCCTTTTCTAGATGCCGGAAGAACGAGCCTTTTGTGTTCTCGTAAAATAAATCTACGATCCTACCTTGTATTCCACGTCCTCCATAATACGATCCCGAGTTCGCGATTTATGTTTCTCGAAGGATTAACTTGAATTTATTTTATATCGATTGTATCTTACGATCTTCGTAACGTTGGTAAAAATATTGTATCGTTTAAATGTTAGTAATATGATCATATTTATTAATTATTCCCTCCCATGATCGCGATTTATTTTATATGTCAAAAGACAAAATTAAATTTATATTATATCGATCGTGTCTTTCAATCTTTTTAATGTCGCTAGGAATCTTTTAGCGTTTAAATGTTAGTGAAATAATTTTATTTATTAACGATTCCCTCCCGAATTTAAAAGATAAAATGTAGCTGTACGGAAAGAGTAAATGTCCTCATATTACGAGAGGGAACTGACTACGCGGTAACGCGATTTGACTTTCCAATGATCTCTTTTGTTGACATTAAACGATTGACGCACTCTAAGAGACAAATATTCAAAGTCCAACGCATCTCGAGGGCTATGCGACGCTTTACGGAATGTAATATCGTTTAGTTATTACTTCATCTCGTACTCCGAGTGCATGTTGCAGCGTTTTAGCGATTATACAATGATCGTATCTATAAAATGATTAAATGTGTCGGTACGAGAAGAGCGTATACCCGCGCTCACTCCTCGGAGTGCGAAAGAAAACTTACGTGGACCTCGCATGTTGTCCTTTTTGTTGACATCGAACGATCGACGCAGACCGAATGTAATTTATTTTATGCCTAACGCATCTTAATAGCTATCCGATGTTTCACGGAATCCAATATCGTTTAAATAATTATAAAATGGTCGCACCTATAAGAAGTTTAAATGTAGCGATACGGAAAGAGCGCACTTCGACGTACAGTCCTCTCGTAGTACGATAAGAAAGAGAGGCGCGGGGTAATGCGCATTGTCCTTTCGATCACCCTTCCTTCTTGTTGGCATTATCTATCGGCGATATTTTAAACAAAATAATTCTTTGTCTAACGCGTGTCGAAGAGTTATGCGACGTTTTACGGAATATGAAATTCTTTTAACGCATTGTGGTCGGGCGTATTGTTCTTTCGGCATTATGGCTAGAGCGGGCAACTTATTGAAAAATGTACGTGAATTCTATCGTTACGAAGAAATCGCTATAAATGTATAAAGTCATTGAATTCCTCCTGCTCCCATCTCTTACACCTCTCCTACTTCTTTTCGCTGCCACGCCGTCAAACATACCGCATCCGCGTCGTTCTACCCTTCATTTACACCGTCAATCGCACCGCATTTTCGCTGCTACGTCATCTTGCCCTTTCATTCTTTCCGACAGTCGCTCCGCAATCGTACCAAGTCGCAACGCTTGCTCTTTCATTCTTTCCGACATACGCATATCGCATTTCCGCCACTACTACACATATATAAACAACTTTATGCGGAGACACTTAGCTAAAACTAAATACGAATGGTTTTTGAAAATATTTTAACAAGTGTCGCTTGAATCTTCGGGTTGCGTCAGAGTTGCTTTCGGGTTGCGTGAAATAATAGAAATACCGATCTCGATTTTGTTACAAGCAGAAAATAAAATAAATGCGATATAAATGAATCGGCTAAAGAGAAATAGATAACGAGGAACGTTACGTAAATGAAAAATTATGTTGCCTGTAATTATCGCCAAAAAATTTTGAGAGAAGAATATTAAAAAGTGCCGTTGAACTCTCCTTGTTGCCTCTGAGTTGTGTTATGTGGATTGCGTCAATGCCAACTTTAAAATTCTATATACCGCGGCCACTATCGACCCAGGTCTTATCACGTGGAGGATGCTGCATCCGAAGACCCACGAGTTGATTGCATTCGGAAAGATCGCATTTCGACGTTTAATCTGCGTAGTACGAGAGAAAACTGACGCGGTAATTCGCATTGACCTTCCAAAGGTCCTACTTCTTTACATTAGCGATTTGCGTCTTATGTTTATCTTCCCTCTTTTTTTTTTCTCTCTCAACGCGCAACTCTGTAAGTTATATTGGCAAGCGTTCGGAGAAGAAATGACGGTCGTTTATTTCACTCAAGGTATAAACAATATTCTTCTCTAGTTTTTTTTTTTATAATTTTATCTATCACATAAATTCTTTATAATCCACGTCCGTATATAAACACTACATCGCATTAGTTCACTCACATTATTTATCATTGTTAGAGGACATTCAGAAGAATGTAAAACAATATTATAATTGATGAATCTTTTATCGATTTTTTATGTATAGATTTTAAATAAAAATGATAAAATTTTTAGGACGAGGATTGATTTAAAAAATACTAAACGTGCTCTGTGAAATATATTTAAATTTCATAAAAAAACGAACAGTTCATACACTTAGTTGTAACTGTGTATTTAGTAAAAATTAAAGATTAAAATATAATTAGTTTATGATATTCATGATCATTTTCTGCGTACATAAATTTTCAACGATGCCCAGATTACGATATAAGTATTAAATCGTGGTTCAACGATGCGATGCGATGCGATTTAGACGATTATGTAAAACTTAATCTCTTCGATTTTATGTTGATATTTATCAATGAATGAAATGAGAGTTTTATGCAAAGTACTAAAGAAGGTTATCGATCGTTCGACATTCATTCACTCTTGAAATCTTGCGCTCGCGCGCGCGCGTGTGTGTGTATATATATATATATATATATATATATATACATATACATACATACATATATATATATATGTATATTTAATATAATTATTATTTATTAATTTACTAAATACAAGTATATATACTTAGCGTCAAGTTTCATGCAGAATCGTCTCTCGTGTAGTCGCTGCACGACGGTTGTACTCTCTCATAGACGCTCATTAAGAGCGCAATTTTCTCGAGTAATGCTCAAGATAATTTACTTTTAGGCGGGGCAAACTGTAGAGTAGTTTTTACATATATATTCAGAATGTTACTATAAAAACCTTTTCCTACGTGACCTTTCAGAGCTCTCTTTCATTTAAATGTGAACATTTAAACATTAATTCATTTTACACCTGACGTTTGGCTAATGAATGAATTATTCGAATTTTTTATCGAAGAAATGTACAATGATAATACAATAATATATTAAAGACTTCCCTTAAATTTCGAAAAAAAAACGAAAGACAATACGCACACATATGTATTGCCAGTTTTTTTTTTTTTCATTTACTTATAAATTTATGAATAATTATAAACCATTTGCCTCGTTGACACATGAAACTATTTCATAACAGCCGGCAGATAGACGGATAGAAATGATTTAGTCTATGAAAAAGATCGACACAAGTTCAATAGAAATATTATATATATATATATATATATATATATATATATATATATATATTGGTTGCGAATTAAAATTCTTAAAATCAATCAAAAATATGTAGCCATTATTCGCAACTAAATCATAAAATCCTCCTATTCGGCTTGAATATATTGTAACGTAAAATATGTCGATTATTAATGCCAACATGTCGTAAAGATAGGTGTAAAAGTAAATCAGTAGTTGCACGTGCACCATTAGAATCTAATATATGGACAAGTTTATGGAAATTCAGCCCTCATAGGCGAAAAAAACGCGGCAAATCACTAAAAAATTGTGTCGATCTGTTTTCAACAATGCCAGATTAGATACTCTCTCATCCCCGATGATAACAAGCCTATCTCACACTTTGTCCTGATAATCACCTCGTACATATATATACATATTCGTTTAATGTCATATATATATTCAGTCCCGTTCACCCCTTTCTTCGGCACGTTCTTCCGCTCTTGCTTTCATTCGAGTGATAAACGCCTGGCCCTTGCTCTTCCGAAAATTTTCGTATGGATCGTTCAAATTGATGCCGACCCCTTTGTATTGGTCGTTTTTATCTCGAATTTCACCGCCCGATATAGGAGCCTCGATACCTTGCTCGTTGGCACCCAGTCCTGCACCACCCCAGCCCATTTTTTTTAACAACTGGTGCCCCTTGTTACTTTCGTCGAGGCTTATTTCTTGCGGAGCTTTGCTATACGTCGATCCGCTAAAGGAAAAAATAATCGTTCGTATGAATAAAATATCTATGTAAAGAAATAATTTAGAGATTCGATAGGGAAGCGAATAATTTTCATGAAAGAAATAAAATTGATAACATACAGAAAACTCGGAGGAGTTGGACTGCGATCTTGTCTGTCCAATCTCCTCTCTGGACTTCGATCCTTGTTACTGTTCCTTCTTCTACGACTTCTGGTATTATGATTACTGTTACGGCTATTACGTCTATGATTCGCCGTTGGTGATCGCGATCTACTCCTACCCCTCGATCTAGATCTCGATCTACTACGAGATTTGCTTCTGTAACGTTTCTTTGGTGGACTAGGACTTTTCGATCTTGGCCTTAAGATAGGCGACGGAGACTTTGACTTTTGTCTAATGCCAGCCACAATGTCTTCCTCCTTGCGTTTGCGCGCAGAATTCTTTGCCTTATAATATTCGTAAAGACCAAGTTTCTCCCATCCATCGCTAATAAAAAATACAATAGATAATAAAATAAATATATCAATGGGTAAAATTATTTATTACTAATTCTTCACCTATCTCTCGGTGAATCGTGATTTGGAGGTGCATAAAACGCTTCTACGGCTGCAACCAATCGATCACTGGGTGGCGCGGGCGGTGGAAGTCTGATTGCGTCGGGATCCAAAGGTTTATATTCTCCGTCCTCAAGTTTAATGAGCGGGACCATCAAACCAGCAGGCAACTCGAAGTAAGGCATGCTTGGCATGAGATCCTCGACAGACGGTTCGTGAATGACAGGAGGTGGACCAAATCCTGGCGGAGGCTTAGAAAAATCTGGTAAAGGAACGTTCGCGAATGGTGGTGGTTCGTTTCCTGGTGGTACACCCCAACCAGGCGGAGGTTGGCTAAAGTTAACGTCGCTACCCATCGGTCCGCTTGGCCCGGTATGATTAGGGGGTAACGACATGTTCTGCTGATTCTATCAAAGAGATACCGTTATTTCATATATATATATATATATATATTTCTCATGTCATTTCATTAATATCATGATCGATTCAAAATGGTAAAGCGAAAAATATTTAATACCATTTGCGGAGGTGGCGGAGGGGGTGCTTTGAGTTGCTGATCGATCGCTATTTTTTGCTGTTCGATATTTTGAATCTGTCTCAAGGCGTGCGTAACGAAAGCTTGATGTTGCGCTTGATAATTATCGAATGTTTGCTTCGTAGAAGTTGTGATAGGGGTAATAGAACTTGCATGTTGCGATACCAAATTAGCTTGATATTCGGACCATGATGCGCTCGGTTGTTTCAATTTATCTATAATCCCTTCGTCAAAGTAATTATTCTTCGATTCCCAAAGGCTTAACAATTTATTAAGCTTGTTAAGTTGCTCTTCGGATGCAGCTAATGAAGTATTACAGAACATGGGAACAACAACACTTTCCATTGCCTTCCGAAGATCCATAGATTTTTTTCTAGCACTAAGAAATGTTACATGTTGCACACACGCACATACAAACACACGCACGTACACACGTATGCACGCGCGCGCGCGTATGTGTGTGTGTGTATATATACACATACATACATACATACATACATACATACATACATACATACATCTATATACACACACACATAATTACACACACACACACATATATATATATATATATATATATATATATATATATATATATATACATATATATATACACATATACATATATACACACATATACACATATAATTACAGAAATATTATACATTCGACATATACGCGTAGTAAAAAATTTCGCGATCTGATAAAGATCTCTATCCGATAGTAATAATACACCTATTATTATTAATCGATTATCAAACACAAATGGGTAATGCATACAAAGTATAAAAAATATATAATATTAATAGATACTAGTCATTTAGTAAGATAATATAAATAACAGATTTGTATTTTTAGAAAAATCATACGTGTATACTCACCAATGATGTAAGACATCGTTTACCAAATATATAATATGAAGCTTATGACTGAACGCTGATCCTTGGATAACTCTGAAATAAAAAATGCCGTATAATAATATATTTTCAACTTAAAAATCTCAATTTAATGAAAATTCTATAATACTTTTTCAATAAATGGTCGGCAACCACTTGATTGCTTTGCGGTGTTACAGAATTTTGAAGGATCCAAGCTTTCCCCGCGCTTATGCTGTCTTTCGTGCAACTATCGATAATAGGCTGTAGAACTGTATCGAATGCGGTAAGATCTGTATTTGTGCTTTGTGCATTATTTTGCAGAGCTGTTTCCTGAGCTTGTCTGACAGCATCCTCTACTCTGCCTTGTTGTTGCGCCATCAATGCAGCATGTTGCGCAGCAAGATTTTGTTCCGATTGTCTAACTTGTTCCTGCAGAGTCGTCTGTTGCGACTGAAGGTTGGCCAGTTCTGTTTGAAGCCATGCTGGTGGGCCACCGATGTTAACAGCTGGTGTCACTCCACCCATAGGTGGGTTTACACCTCCCATGCCAGATGGTACCGATCCAATTGGTGGTCCAGTATTTGTTGGTCCTCCAATTTGTCCAGGTACTCCTGGTATCACCGTACCAGCCGAATTTCCCACAGGCCCTATTCCAACCACTGGATTTAATCCATTGTTCTGAGCATTTAGGCCAGACGTTAGATTGACGTTATTCAGTGGCTGCGTGGCGGTAGCGGCTGTTTGCTGCTGCTGCGAAACGTTTAAACGTGGGTCTGCATTTTGCATTGGATTTATTCCTTTTTGCTTTAAAACTGTAAACGAATGACGGTGGATTATTGTAAGATGTTTGATTTCTTCAATTGTTATTGAAAAAGTATACAAATAGTCCAATTTCTGTCGTGTCTTATCTTTTATCAGTGCATAATAAAATTCTTGGTAGTTATTAGAGAATTATAACAGAAAATGCGATAAGCCTTTTGGGAGCACTATATTCTTTCCCTGTTTTATATTTATATATTACTAGTGTTTTACAGGGTGTATTATGGGGGATGGAAATGTCCCATATAGATTTAAGAGATACACTGACAATATATTCCGTATTAGATAAGCTCCAGTAAGAATCCTAAAACTACGTCTTCTCAAAATCACCATTGTTTAGGAATACAAGATGTGCTTAACAAATAGCAATTCCAAAATCTTGAAACCAAGTGCTCACGTTTGATGATAAATACTTTTGTACGATGAATTCAGAAATTTCCTTTCACCCGTATCTCTTTTATTTTATTATTATTATTGTTATTATTATTATTATTATTATTATTATTATTATTATTATTTTTATTATTATTATTAGTTATTATTATTATTATTATTATTATTATTATTATATTATTATTATTATTATCATCTATTTAGTTTATTATTTTATTTTTTTTTTTTTATCAAAGTCATTCCTCGTTCGTTGAATAAAGCATGGCCTTTATGCTTCTCAATTGTTGTAGCTGTTAAGGGGCTGTATCCCACTTACTGGCTTGCTCTGTAGTCACTTTGTACTGATAGTAGTTGAAATGCTCCCCGCCAAACAGGAAACCAAACTTAGGATTATCCTTCTGCTTATTTTTGGTCATCTGCTCGAACTCTGGTCCATTGCGGGCAACAAACTGTGCCAGTTTGTCAATGATGTTCCGTAATTCTGTATCTATGCGTTATACGAAAATAGAAACAATTAGAAACATAGATTGGTGTAAGATCCATTAAAAAGAAAGAAAAGGAACGTGTTTAGAAATATACAAGTATATCGTTTAAGTATGACCCTGTCCTAAAGTGTGCCCATTGTAACCTGAAAATTTGGAACTGCTCGTATTTAACACCACGTAAAGGTGACACACGACATATCGAACTGCGGCTTTGAGCAAATAAAATGTTAAAACGATTAATCATAATTATTACGATTAATACGAAAGCGTAATATAAATCGTGCTTTTTTCTATGCAGGAAAGTGCGGCGGGATCGCGCGCACAGGCCTGACTTTCCGTCGAGTTAAACAATTTATAGTTACCTGCGGGCGCTTGGTCCATTATCGCGATTTCTTTCGAGTATTATCACGTTAAATAACAGCTGTACGTTTTATAAAATTGGATCCTCTCTTTTGTACGATCGGAATTCGGCTTCGAAAAACATTATATTCTTATAACCGACACAAGACGCTAGACGTCGCCATTATTAATCGATACTTTCTTCGTTGGCCACGGGTGGCGCTGCTCCACAACTTACATGCGGAAATTCCGCCATTTTTACTAGTTCCGCATATGCTGCTTGACGTACCGTTCGGCTTTTCAGAGTCTTTCCATCATTTTTCAAGTTAATCATATTATACGTTTTCGACGATTTACAAGAAAATATTGCTAAGGTAATGCACAAATTCTCCGTGTATTCGTTTTAACTCCAATCGACTGATCTGACGGTATTCCAATGCGTACGCGTCTTTTTCAAGAATAATACTTTCCTTGCCAACCTTGGATTGTAGTTTTAATTGCCTCCGTAATAATACTTATTACTCGTAATTATTGCGCATAGAGTAGAGTATATTAGATAGATTAAAATACATAGATTAGTAGATTAATGTACAGTCGGTAATAATAAGAAAGAATGGATTCGGAAAGAATGATTTTCTAACCTAGTACGTACATGCGTTTATGAGTATTAACCTAAATACAATTTCAGGAAATAAAATTTCATCCGACAGTCGTATATATTAGCGATAGAGTTCATTGGTGCATAATATTTAAATAATAATAATGATAATTTGTATATCGTAGAAATGCCGGTAGCATCCGACATAAAGTCCAGTTGGGCGGATGAAGTCGAAGAAGAAGGAGGAGTCCTGCCTCAGCCCTCTGAGGTTTATGAGAACGGATTTAAGATACTTACCGAATACAAGTATAATCAAGATAATAAGAAAGTAAAAGTCGTGCGTACGTACAAAATAGAACGTCGTATAGTATCAAAAACTATAGCTGAGAGAAAGAATTGGGCCAAATTTGGGGACTCCGCGGACGACAGGCCGGGTCCAAATCCTGCCACTACGGTCGGCGCAGAGGATGTGTTTATGCAGTTTATATCTAGTAAGGAAGAAGAAAATAAAGTGGAAGAGGATACCCTGGATAAACTGAAAAATATGGGCGACAAGGGCGTCGTTAAGTGTCGTAACTGTAACGGAGATCATTGGACCTCAAAGTGTCCATACAAGGATACCGTACTTGCCGGTGGTACGTACTTTTGGAGAAACTTGTAATAGATTCCAAAAAGACAGATTTCAAACTGTAACTATTATTATTTTTAGGAAAAGTTCCGGATGATAAGAAACCCCTTGTCAGCCCTGTTGTTCCTGGTGCAATAGCTGAATTGAAACCGCAAGGAAGTAAATATGTACCGCCTAGTATGAGAGATGGTGGCAATAAGCGTGGCGATGCGATGCAAATGCAGCGCAGGGACGACACCACGGCCATTCGTATTTCTAATTTGTCTCAAAGTACTACGGATGCGGATTTGGACGAACTTGTTAAACCTTTCGGAACGGTTGTGAAACAGTATTTAGCAAAGGAGAAACAGACTACTCTTTGCAAAGGATTCGCATACGTTCATTTCAAATATAGAGCGGAGGCTGCCAAAGCGATTGCTACTCTTGACGGTTACGGATACGATCATCTTATTCTAAGCGTAGAATGGTCCAAACCGCAACAACAAAATAATTAATCGAATTTGGTAGGTAACGACGAGAGAAACATGAACTATATTTACATAAAGCTAGCAAAACGCTGGACTTAATAGGCATGGCCGTGCCGAGCTGCGAGGCCCTAGAAAAAGTAGTGAATATTTTTATGGTATTCCATATTTTCCACTTTTACATTCGATATCTCGTAATGATATAACATATGGCGTGATTAATTTTTAATCTTACAAATTGGAGTTTAATAAGGTAAAAATAATAATAATAATAAAAAAAAAAAAAAAAAAAAAGGACTATATTGTTCCTGATATTACGACTTGTCACAGATCTTCTTCGATTGGCAAGGCTCAGCTCTTTTTCTGTAAAGATCATGGGTTTTTCTTTCTTTCTTTCTTTCTTTCTTTCTTTTTTTTTTTTTTTTTTATCTTTTTTAATTGTTTTATATTTAAAATTGATTACAATAGAGAATATATTACACAAGGGTCTTGATCATTACTATGCGTATAATTAAAGATCATTCAACGGCCCAATTATATTGGCACTTTGTCAAGTAGAAGGATGCATTCTAGAAACGTATCCACTTATTTATCGTCCGATCAAATTTCAAGCGAGTTTGTTTACAACGTACCGTTGACTCATCGCACGTTGTTATCGTTAAATAACTAGATCTTTTACGAATCCGTTTACGAAGGTCATAGGAAACTTCATTGTGTTTATTTTGTGTCTGCAGGTGTTTCTTTGTTTTTTCTTTTTTACGCCTTTATATTTAAAACTTATACTCGACAAATGCGTACGTATACTTGTCTATTTGAATAGTAAAATAAAATAATACATCGTTACAATATAAATATAATTATCGAATATCAAACCGTTAAAATGCTACATTGCGGTGCTATGGATACGCTGTGAAAAGAAAAGAAAAGGATAAAAAATAAATGCTAATCCATGGACGTATATATGAAAAGAGTGTGATAATATAAAAAGCAAGGACATATATTTTTCTTATTGTTTGTGTGATATAACTATAATGTGATTAATACTAGATAGTCTAAGTACTTTGAGAAGACGGTAACTATAGTTAACAATCGTATAGTTCTCTAATGAGCTTAGTTACCATTAAAAAATAGTACCAACGGAACGTACACATGTCGCCGCTATTTGATTAATACGAAGAGATATCTCTGAGAGAATTAATCTTACATCTTTTTTTTTTTTTTTTGTCAGCAGAAACTTTAACAGTCTCGCGTTACTCTCCAATTTCAGAGGAATTTAATCCTATAAAAAGGATATATCGATTTTCATAAATTGTTATAAAGTAAAACCGTATTTCATTCCAATAACATATACTCTCTTATTAATATTCAATAACGTAGATTAATGAGGATTATTAACGATAGAAAATTTAATACAACCTACTGCGCAACAATTAGTCTTCGACGTTTATGTGCAAATGTAAAATTTAACGAGAAAATAATCATTAACGGTGCTCGCAGCTAGACGTTACGATGCTAAAGACTCGGCATCTACCATTCACTTTTATTTACATAACACGTAGCATAAACGAGATAGTTTTTTTTTTTTTGCTTTTCTTTGTTTCTTTTTATTTTTTCTTTTTTTCTCTTTTTCTTTTTCTTTTTTTTTTTTTTTTTTTTTTTTTTTTTTTTATATAAAAAGACAATAGTCATTAGCAAATGTGGCGTTTGAAACACCAGATTTATCCGTAACACGTAAAATTCTGATCGATTATAATAGAATCGATTAGAAATCATTCGACCATTGGCAAAAATATCAATAGATAACGTTATATTTCATTTTCAAGTTTAGACGTTTGACCGTGTTAAAAGAGAGAGAGAGAGAGAGAAAAAAAAAATAAAAATAAAAATAAGAAGAAGAAACGAAGATGATATATCCCTTTTACGAAACATCTTCGTCGTTGTCGGTATAAAGCGGTCTTTAGAGCGAACCTTCGTCCGTTCGAGGACGCATATCGGCGGTCTGGCAAATCAACGATGTACCATGGATACTACCACCTACCTATGCGCGTAGACCGAAGACGCGTCGTTCGTCGTTGCATTATTTGCGACTAAGGTAATAAGATAAGGAATTTGTTGTCGATCGACGCTGTCTACCAAACGGAACACTTCTTTTCAGGGTTCATCTTCGAACCAACCGGGCAATTGAAGTCTTTCGAAAATTCATTCATATTCGAGAACGGGCCCAAAACACGGAATTCGCCAGGACTATGGAATCCCGTAGTGATACGAAGCTTCATGGTTTCGGGGCGATATTTACTGCACCAAGTATTGGCAGCGCTTATCCAAAACATTTGTTCGGGCGTATAAAAAAGTCCTGGTAATTTCTGTTCAGGATGATTTCGCTTGACCCATTCTTTGTATGCAAAGTAGGCCTCCTTGATGCCGCCATTGTCCGCTATATTCTCACCTTGCGTATTAATGCCGTTTAACTATAAGGAAGAAAACTCGTTAATGCGATAGTAGAAAGAAAGAAACAATAAGGCCTCGAGGAAGGAAAAGAGGGATGGGAGGGAGAGAGAAATTTTCTTACATTCAAGCCGACTTCCTCGACGGTGTAATTTCCATATTGTTGAACGATGCACTCCGCCCTTTCCAGGTAATTTTCTTTGGTCTCTGGCGCCCACCAATCGACTAGATTTCCCTCCTTATCGAATTGTCTGCCCTGATCGTCGAAACCGTGCGTGATCTCGTGACCGATGACAAATCCGATGGCACCGTAATTCATGTATCGTGGCCGATCATTGTTAAAGAAAGTTCCTTGAAGAATGCCAGCTGGGAATTCTGCGTGTATACGTATGAAAAGGTTATACCGGTCGTGCGACTGACGACTATTCTCATTGCGATAATAAGAGATTCTTAAGGGGAACGGATAACGTACGAATACTGTTTTCTATAGACGAATAAAACGCATTTACGATCGCCGGCTTCCCGTGCGCTCTCCAGTCACTCTTGTTAACCGGTTTTCTAAGCCTGCTGAAAGAATAATCTATTCCGAAAAGCGTTAGATTCAAAATACTCTCGAGATAATTCCCCTCGGTCAATTCGAGTTTCTCGTAAAATTCCTCGAGTTTCTTGTCGTCCAACAATTCGTCGGGATAAGCAATGTGACTCGACATCGATGCGGCTTTGTCCAGGGCGCTCTCCTTAGTTTCTTCGTCCATCCAATCGACCTAAAGGTAGTCCGCGGCAAATTAACGACAAAATATATTACGCGGTATACGAAGCGATTATCGCGTTGATATTATTTGAAATAATCGTTACCTTCTTCAATATCTTAGTAAATTCTTCCCTAATGTCGGCGACCATCTCGAGTGCATTCTTCTTAGCGTCCTCCTTGAAATATTTCCTGACGTACATCGCGCCAACGCTTATGGATAAACTTGCGGAAACTATGTCGACGCACTCCTTCCATCTGGCCTCCCTCTCGGTTTTACCGCTCAACGCCGTAGAATATTGAAGCTGCCTCTTTCTTATATTATCCGTAAGATAGCTGACCGATGCAGCGGCCGCCCTCCACATGGCATAATTCGCTTGTATCCTCTTCGGTGTATTGCTCAAAAGCACTTCCAAACTCTTTATATAGCTCGGCACGCTAACTATTACCACTTCGTTTTCCTCGATCTGAACGTTCGGTGCCAATAGCGTGTTAAAATATTCCATCCATGGTATGCTCGGAAAGTTGTTCGATAATTCCTTTATGGTCATTGGATTGTATAGCAACGTTGCGTTACGTCGTTTTTCATTCGGCAACGATATCTGTTCGAAGATGATGATAACGATTACGTAACAAATCGAATAACGCGGGAGCCCTCGTTACGTTAAGTCAAGTAATACTTACATTCGCGAGTTTCATTTCAAAGTCCAGAGAATCTCGTAGTTCCGTTTTCGCTCTACTCTTGTCAGCTCCGAGAATTACAGCGATATCGACCATGTAACTGTAATAAGCTTGGACGATTTTGTCGTCGAACCCATTGGACAAGTACTCGCGTGACAAACCGAGCGACGCTTGATCCAGCTGGAAGCAAGGATAAGGACGTCAGCAGGGTCTGATCGCTCGATCGAATTAGGATCTCGCGAGGAGAGGAGATCGTGTCCGACTTACGTCGATAATACGTATCGTGCTGTTCTTCAAGTCAACGCCGATGCTAAAGTCTATGAAGTAGTCGACGGAATAACCCTTCGTACGGAATTTGTAAACCGAGTCCTTCCAATTGAAATTATCTTCCTTCCAGGCGTCACCTTCCAGTACAGGCCAACCGCCTAACGTTCGCAAAATATTCACCAACGGTTCTAAACCTTTTTCCTCGATGGCCGCTAAAAAAACATACGAAAACGATACGATGCTTTAGATCGGACAGGGAAAATTCGAATAATTGGAGGGGAGCCGTCTTACTTACTGTTATTCATACAACTTTTATAGAAAATCTTTGCCAACTTGAACGGCCGTGGCTCGTTAGACGGGCTCTTCTCCTCTATGCTCGTTCTAAGTTGTTGCTGAAGATTATCGCTGATAACGCTAAACGTATTTACGCTGGTCTTGTCGTCCGGAATGACGGTTGACTTGAGAAAACCACCACAGGCGAACTTGTAAAAGTCGTCGCAGGGCTCGACATCGGGATCCATGTTCTCCAATACTTTGGACGCTATTATTTCAAACGTCGAAGATATTAAATGCGAGCACTTTTGTTTATTCGATGAAAAATCATTTGTTTGATTTTATTTATATCTTGGTTAAAACTCACCCGTGTGAACGCATCCTGGAGAGAAGCATATGTTTTCTTTCTCCGATGGTCGACGATCGATGGTGGTGGTGGTTGTGGTGGTGGTGGTGGTGGTGGTGGTGGTGGTATCTTTGATTACTTTTAGAGCTTCCGCTGTGGACGGTAGTTGCTCTGAATTAACGGCAACTTATGGCGCGTGCAGATGTTGTGCGCGCAGATGGAGATCGACGAGTACGAAAAATCATATGCGACATTATGTGATATTAACGCAAAAGCTATAATAAAGCTATTCCCATCTATATAATCGTGATCCGAGAAACGTGAATGGACGCAAGAGAGGAGTCGCGAGCGAAAATTAGCCGAAAATACGTATTGCAATGGGGGGTGTATCTACGAGTAACCAGTACGATTAAGAATCGATACGATCGATGACGAATTAATGTTACTCGATCTTTTTCTTTCGATATCCCGATAAAGGACGATCGTGGATTCGAGTAGCGATACGAAACAGAATGATTCTCTTCGGAACGACGACACTCTTCGCTTTCTTTCCTTAAGAAGATATAAATATTTGGCGTGACGCGGTCGTGCTTTTCGAGGGCAATGAAACGTGACTTGTGAACTTGGGACTTATTGAAGTTAATGGCGAGCGTGCGTCGTTTAATCTAGCTACGCTCTTAGTCTCGTGTCGCAAAAGAGACGAAGATCGATTGATCTCTATTTAATGCCAATTCAACGGTCAATGGTTGCACCGAATTGAAATAATTGCGTTCGACGTAGATTATCGAACGATTTTACGAGAAGACAAGTGGTAAAACGAAAAGCGGTAAAGAGCGACGAACGATATCAAGATCAACGAGATCAAGATCGTAACCGAAAGATTCGACTCGATATCGTTGCGATCTATGATTTATCTATCTCGTTGGCTAACGAAGAATAATTGCGTTAATACGCAGTTAATAGACGCGCGTCTATTTGTATAATATTATACCTATGTTTTTCTCATGCTTCGTAATGGCACGTCTACAATTTTTTTCATGTCAAATCAAAAACATTGCTCTAGTAGTCGCTTCGCGATTTTATCTAACGTACTTATTTTTTTACGAGCATCGAATTTTTTCTATCGTCTCTTTTGTTTTTTTTTTTTTTTTTTCAATCTTTCGAGATCTCTTCGATGTCGTAGGGAACGTCGACGATCGACCAAAAATATCACGGTCTACGGATGTTAATGTAAATTAAGTGAAATATTTTCAAACGCTCTACTGCTATATCGCGTTCGATGCTTATGTATTTTATAGTTTTACGCGATTACTCCGACGTGGTTAGTGACTAACTTTCAAAACACTATTGATTCCGACCTGATTCCTGTAATCGACGGTTCCAAAAATATACTGATATGCGTCAGAATCAGCAGAATGGGATTAATATATTTTTCTCTTTTTCTTTTCTTCTCCCTCTTTTTTCTTCGTTTATTTTTCAATCATTCGATCTCCGATCGCACGCAATCCACTCGGTTCTCCGTTTCGTCGAACGATCGACACGAGTTCGAATTCGCAACGACTCTTTGGACAATATTTATCGGGAGCTTCTTAATTATTATTATTGGGCGATCGGATTAGCAGGTGTAAATGGAGGGACGCGTCGTAGGGAAAGGGAGCAAATAACATATCTTACCGTTCGACGAGTGCTCGCAAGATGCTGTATTCGCGGCCAATACGCCGAGCGCGACGGCCAGAGCGATGCACAAGAGGACACCGGACACTGCGATTACCGTTAATCCACGTTCCAAAGCCGATCGTCTCTTCCACCATGTTGGATTTCTGGAATTGTAGACGTAGGTAAAACGATCCGTTCGTACCTTTCCTACGAACGTTTATTATTTATACGCTTATTTTATGACAGTTAGTTTGGAAATACGATTGGAAACGAAATTACGATCGATCGTACAAACGATTCGCGATGCTGTTCCAATCGAACTGATAAAATTATGAATTGTCGTTACGTAAAAGAAAAGAAACTGACACGATAAATGATTTGGACATTTCTTCCCTTTACTCCTCAAGCGTTCGTTCTTCACGATTTAATAATCTCTTGTCGCAAGCGACTGGTATCCTATGATGTTTTTCGTTATTGTTCAATTAACCGTGTCTCTATCGTTTTAGAAAGGAAGGAACGATGGTTTTTGCGATCGACCAATTTTATCTACGAGATCGATCGAAGGACTTGAAAGCGAGTCCGATATGTGTATACACACACACACGCACACACACACACGCATATAGTATCTAATGTGACAAAGGCGAACCATTTGTAGTTCGAGATAGTCGAAGAATATATTGTTAAAGAACGCACCGAGAAATATCCTGCACGGAAATTAAACGCAGGGAAAACTCGTTTTTTTCCGCGCTCGAAGTAATTGCGATAAAGCACGCAAGTACTTACTTGGAATGTCGCAATCGGTTCGCACGTTCTTTTCGCCGATATCGTTATCGCCAACGTACGAGCCGGTCATTTCGCGATAGCGAAAAGGGAGCGTAGGAACACCTTAACCGACTAACGTTAAGCCGAGAATAAAATAGTTTTCGCTATATCTGTCAATGGTACTTTCGATTTCTCTTGTTTAAGAAAAAGTTTCATCGATGTGCGATAACAATAATTAATAATATTGTAACGGCGCGAGTGAAGCATCGTAAATGAAAAATATAATTCGATGAAACGAGAGATGGAGAGAAGATCCCATTTTCTTTCATTCGAACGAAAAATAAAATACGAGTTTCATGATTTGCATCTTGTTTGTATCAAGCAAGGTGCCGCGTACACGGTGTACGCTTTCATTTCGGTTTACGTTTGAATGGCCGCTACGAGACTCGTGCCGAGCACGCACACGAATATATCTACTTAAGTAACTTGGATATAATATCTTTAGGTGTATGTACCCGCCCAGGCAAATGCCGAGCAACGCAATAGAGTTTCATCTACGGGACGATGCAACCGAGTTTAATGACCTCTTTGGTGCGTTGCGCATTGCCACGAGATTTCGGACGTAGATATGTACCCTATATATGTGTATATTTTTTTTAAATTGCCAAGTCGGTTATACGGGCGAACATCGACGATTCCGAGAGAACGTTATCACGAAATTCAACGTATTCTGGGAAATATTAACGGCAAAGGATAATAAGGATATTATTAGGTACAGTGAAGAATTGTACTTGGTTAGAATTTATGGTAATACTATAGGATTTGAGCTGTTATAATGATCGAAATGTTATTGCGTTAACGGCGCTTAATTCAACGTTCGTTTGAGAGAGAGAGAGAGAGAGAGAGAGAGAGAGAGAGAGAGAGAGAGAACGAGTTTGTACGGATATATCGACCACGCCACGGTTGAATAACTGCGAGAAAGTCCATGGTGTCCCGGTGTTACTTTATTTCCCGATCGCCGCAAGCGTTAAGAAAGACGATAGGAAAAGCTTACGATTAGATTCCTTTTGACGCTTGTTCGACATCGATTTACTTTGTAAAATCGTAAGAATGCAATAGGTTTTTCGTCCTTGGTGTGAATAATTTTATATTTATGTAGAATATGTGTGGGAATGTTGGAGGAAGAAAATGTAAAGTCTCTCCCGTAAGGTCTATCCCTTAAAATTATAATGAAAAATAATTTCTTCTCTTTCTTCATAGATTCTTTACTATGTTCGACGAAGGAACAATCGTATCGGCAATTTCCATAAAGAGATTCAACGACGAAGATACGGTCCTCGCAGCCCGTTTTACCGGGATATCAAAATTAGGTTCGCGTTCGATTTCGAATTTGTCGGGCCAATGATCAGTCAATCGAATTTACGCTCATGAAATCGCAAACGAGATCGATCCAACGAGAAACGAGTGTCGATGATTATGAATTTATAACGATATTAAAACGATTAGATCTCATTTGAGCGAGCATAATAAATTAGCTAATAAGTTAAACTGATCCTGAATTTCGGTAAATATCGATCCGAAAGTCTTCCACCTTAGATATATCTATGTGTATCGGCGTCGCAGAAAGTTATATATCGTGACTCCTCGATCGTGTTTGTAATCGAGTCTCGTTCGACATCGAGACGGTAACCTTTCGACGGAACGAATCGAACGGTCGATCGTTTAACATACTTTTCATGAAAAAAAAAAAGGAACAAACAAAGCGGGACGAACCGATCGACCTACCGACCGACCGACCGACCGACCGACCGACCGACCGATCGCGTCAGCACGTCGAGTATATACGCTAAATTAGGATGTAGTCCGCATGTTAATCCGAAAAAGAACGAGTGGCTCATGGCAAGCTTTACCATCTTGGTCAAACATACTACCTTCGGACGGTTCTTTTATATTTTATTTTACGTTTCGTTTCGTTTCCTTCTATTTCTTCACTTTCAAACAATGTCCTTCAGCGTTATTCAGTCTTTCGTCTTCCTCTTCTATATTTCCCCTTCTTATCTCAATCACTTTTATAGTTCCTTACGCGACATAGAGTGGGTAATTGATAATAGTAGATTTTTTCATTTCCGCAAATTACAAGATCGTAGAAGACGCTTGAAATGGAATTAATTTGCTCAGTTGAATTCTATATGGGAAATTATGAAATCGTGTTCTCACGCGATTTACCAATTGCCATCAAGGTCGATAATATTTCGTCCCGACTCTTTTCTCAAGATTTTCAAATAAAAGTTTTCTTTTGGTTCGACATAGATTCAAGAATACAAGGTAGAAGGTACGTAAGAAAGGCAAGAGACCTCGTAGCTCGAAATTTATTCCGAACTCTAGGCCAGTTACTCGAGGAGAGGCAAATGCGATCCGAGTAGAAACGATTCGAAAGGTGCGCGGAATACGAATTCGTTCTCGGCTGCTTCGCGAATCCAAAAGCTGATGTATGTATACCTGCGGAGAGAAACGGCGTACAATGGTAGTTCCCCCTCCATTCGGTCAAATTTCTCTTACGATATGTGTCTCGTGCTATCCCTTCTCGGTTTTATTCTAGAACGATATATGTTTATAAATATCGGTGTACGTTCTATAATTTTGTATGGAAAGGAAGGCAGCCGTTGTTCGATACGACTCTACAGAGATATACGTACGAATCGACGGGGGAACGCACGCGCACACACACACACACACTCATGGACGAGCGCGCGAGTCTACTACAAGCATACCAAATTTCAAGGTGTCTCTTTGAAATACGTACTTACTTACGAACGATGGCATACTTTTAATCGACGTAAATAAACGACGTATGTATCTTACATCGATTGGTTCGCAAAATACAGGATCGTGTATGCTTGCTTCTCGACAGGCGGAAACGTCGTTTCCTGTAGAAAGTAAGATTCTGCTTATGGAATCATGAAAGAAAAGAACCGATAAGGAGAAGATTCGTCCCTATTGAACCGGTCGTCCACGATCTCGCGGGAAGCTCGAAATTGTAAAAACGGACTGTTAACATGAATTTGGGAAAAAGAATAGCCACTGCCAGACCTATCGTACGAAGACGATAAGAGTGAGAGATGTCGCGATACACTGATCGTTCGCTTTATTAGCTACGCTGCCAAAGAAAATATTTTTGAAATCGACTTGCGTAACGTTCCCTTGAGCAAGAATAATCGCGAAGGCGCGTCTGCCAATGGTCGTCGAGATGATAGAGAGATACGGCAACTCGTATCTTGAATAATTATTCGAAAACGATTATAAATTCATTACTATTATTCATTACATATATATATATATATATATATATATATATATATGTTTTTTTTTTCTTTTTTTCGTCGGAACTATGAGTTATTCTCTTTTACAAGTGCGAAGACATGCGAAGAAGAGGGAAAGTAGTACTCGAGGAGAGTGGCTCTTATACGAAATCGTGTCTCGCGTGCTTTTCTTTTCGTCCGGCATAATAACGCACGAAGCTCCACTTCCGCTTATTTTTCTCCCACTTCCTCTTTCGCTTCTTCCTTCTTTCCTTCTCGATACACACACACAGACAGACAGACAGACAGACAGACAAATATGTATGTATATATGTACGCATGCATCCATGTACGTCTACCAAACACGAGATTATGCAATCGCGACAAGGCGATGCGATATCGCGGAAATTATCGAATGCAACGTCTGCTTAGCTCTTTTCTAGCATCTCCTCTTGCGGAACCGCGATATTGTGAGATTTCGCAAGAAATATACGTAGGACACGCGTGTACTCCTAACCGAGCTCGAGGACAAAAGCACGTTTCCGTGCTAACGCTCCGACTATCCTATCACGTGGATAGAATATACTTAGTTGCATCACACATAACTATTAATCAAACGTATAAACGTATAAATGGAAATAATAGATTTTTCCGAACCCCAACTGATTTTTCGTAACCCATTTAATTTAAAGATAACTACTATAATATTTATCTAATAGATAATATTCGGAATATTCCGTATGTATACGTTCGTTGTAACCGGTGTGTTAAACGATATGCGTTAAAGCATACGTCCTAACGTCGTAACGTCGTAACGTCGTAACGTCGTAACGTCGTTAGGAGGAGTCGCCGCCGATATAATTAATTCGAGTGGGTTTTACCCGTACGGCAGAGAGGTACGTACGGTCGAACGAATCCCGCTGCATCAGATCTATCTCATCGCGTGGGCACGATCCTTAAGTACCCATACGTTGATGGTAAAATGTGCCTTTCCGCCATTAACACGTGGATCCTTTACTTGTCAATTTCTATTATCGCCTTCTCGTTTTTCTCACCGCCAAACGCGTTCCATCTCGTTCAGGAAAACGATTTATTGCAACGTCGATTGCAACGAGAATCCACTCTCGTCCGAAATTACCCGGGGAAGATAAATCAATTTCGATAATTGCGCGAGATACGAGATCATCCATCGTACGGCTCGTTGGACGCTCGTTACCGCGAGTTTATACGAGAGGACATTTTCTACTTTTATGCCTTCCTTGAGTCTTTTTATTTTTCTTTTTTCTTTCAACCCATCGAAGCTTATGGTATTTCCAGATATCCTTTCGCATCTGTTATACAGGGTGCCCGATTTTTGGGCCGTCGTTTCGATTTTACCGTATACATATTTATTTACAATTAGTTTACAATTAGCCGGTACGTCGACATACATATATAGCGACACGCGTCTATCGGTGCAGCGTTAAAAAACAAATCCTTTGTGCGGTGGATCGAAAGTATTTCTTAAAGAAAAGATCGTCGTATTCGTCGCCATTCGTCACGTCTATCGTTTGCTGTTTTACGAGACGCATCGTAATTGCTTTTCAAACAAAGGAAGAATCCGGAGAAGCTTTAAAAAGCAATAAACGTCCTTACTGTTAATGGTATTACATTTTTTTCTTTTAAAAATAATATCGCAAAGGTCGTTGGCGATATCAGTTAGAGATCATTATTTTGGCTATACGCAAAATGGTTTCGTCCATCGAGCAAGATCAGCCTAATACCTTTATGGAAATAATCTCGATCTATCGGCTTATTGTTATAACGCGCGTAGCGACTTGGTAGACATTTGTAAACTTGCACCATGAACCGTAATGGTGTCTGGAGGATAAACAGGATCGTGGAACTTTCACTACGCTCGACTCGACCTTTAGCAGCCTTTGGAAATTTCAAGTGTTTACGAGCGAGCATCGCGCGAGCGTCGTCGTTATCTTTTTGACGATACACGTCAGCTATGTTTTGTCGGAAATTGAAAAAAAGGAATGATGTAAGTTTAGGATCATATCCTTGAAAAATCCAACATTCTTATTCGTTTGTTCGTTCGTTCGTTCGTTCGTTCGTTTATAACTTCTTAGGTATGTTGCGAAGAAGGAGAAACGATTAAAGATCGTATCGCGAATTTATTAATCCGTCATTTATATGAACGCAAAGAGAAAGACAAATCTAACTTACTAACCGAATGTCGATCTTTACGTGCTATTCCATATCGTCTTATTTCGTTCCACTTTGGCGCAAAGCGCGTTTAACGTGCGGCTCTATTGTTAGTAAGACCTCGATAATTGAATCGATCAACGTGTACGTTCACGTGCGTGCGCGCCCGCGCGCGTGCTTTAATATTCTTAGAAATAATTTTCATCCATTCTTTCGCCGATTTCAAACGACTCCCTAGAGAATTAATCATCAACGGATTCAACGTAATCTTCGACTTTATCGTTTATATTTTAATCGAGTTTGAAAGCGAGAAAGCGACGTTCGGTACTTTGTTACATCGACGTTGCACCTTTTAAATCTAAGGATAAAAGAAAAAGTTGTCGACGATTGTCAAAGTGGTCGAGATCTATGTCCGCTCGATGCGTTTAATCATCGTAGGAGAATCCTGGCGTGCATCGAAATCACGAGATTTCTACTTTTATCGCGGGATAGGCTTGTCTGATCGTGCGATTCGTAGGACGAGATAATTAATGTCTGCCATCGCGACGATATATGGTCCAGCTACCCGCGCGAACATCTTCGTCGTCGTAGCAACGCGTAGTGCCGATTTCTTTCGAGATGTGATCGTTGCCAACGAAGCCGAAGATAAGATCTTTTAATCGCAATGTAGTGGCGATAAGGCAAAGCTCGACGAGGGCCAACGGAGGCTCTCGTATGGAAATTTACAGCTCGATTTTTTCGTCGATGTTGGGGGTGGGGGGCCTCGAGAAAGGCTCTACACGGCTGTTAGAATAATTATCCCTCGAAGCGGGCGCACGTTTTATTCTCTTCAAGGTTTCTTCGACGTCTAGAGAAATAGGGAAAGTTACGATAGGACAAAACCATTGAAACGATAAAAAAGAAAAAAATAACGTAAGAGTCTGTCTGTTCGGTCGTAAGAAAGAGGGGTACTAGGTAGATTCGAATCGTTGAGAGAACACAACGATCTTGGTTAAACTTTCGTCTTCCGTGATATACTTTTTATTCTCGATCGAACTTGACTGGTTTCACCGATCGACCGGCGCGACTTTTTGCCGACGTTACGTAAAGTATCGGTAGAGCAATTTAGCCGATAAAAGCGGTAAGGGCATATAAACGCTCGGTTTTCTATTATAGACGGGCGGTCCCTCGTAAAAATCAACCGGGAAGAAAGGAAGCATAAAACTCGATGGGGGAAAACTGCATCTTACGATCGGGCGAGCCGCGCGTCGCTCTCTTCCGCTCTCTCTCTCTCTCTCTCTCTCTCTCTCTCTCTCTCTCTCTCTCTCTCTCTCTCTATACGCGTAAAAATCGCAGGCTGCGCATTTGTTATAAAAACGACGTCTCGCGTCTTCTCCTTCGTTTACGCGATGGAAAAAAATATAATCCCTGTACCGATAATTTAAACGTTTCTTCGATGAAATTTCTCGCGTTTTAGCCTACCGCCAGTTATCTCGCTTCTTTTCCAACTCGATTACGAAATAACTAAACGTTTCTCTTGATTACGCATGACAAAGGAGAAGAAATATCGCGGTTAAATCTAAAACTCACTTAATGACGGTTTGCTTCATACTGTTCGTCATCTCGACGATATTACTCTGGTCCAATCTCGATTCTTTCTCAAATCTTTGCGTGACTCTTGTTTTCTTCGTTCGCTCGTTCGCTCGTTCGCTCGCTCGCCTTTCCTTTTTCCAATGGCTCACTGGCACATGATAAACACGCACTGAGAAGTTTGTAATCGATGCGTTTTGTTTACAATTTCATAGGGTTAGATCGAAACCCTTTCGTTTACGAGAAATTATTCCCATCTACTGGTCTCTCCTTCCCTAAAATTATCCTTCGAAAGGATGGATCTCTTCTCTGTTCTCTCTTTACCTCGTTCGAGTCCGGATATACATACGTACGTGGAACGGTTTGGAGAGTGGCGCCGGACTGAACGGCCGCGCGCGTTTCTCCTCGTATTTAAACGCCCCTCTTCCTACCTCCCCGATCCTCTCTCAGTCACTCTCGTTCCTAGCGCCGCGGAGTTTCGACGACTCTCCTTTTCTTTTTACGCGCGACTTTTCTCTCTCTCTCTCTCTCTCTCTCTCTCTCTCTCTCTCTTTTATTCTCCGTCCTCGTCACTTTTTCATGTTGCTTTAGACGCGAAAAGGCGCTCTCGATCAAAATTACGCCAGTTGTATTAATCGTATCAATGGACAGTATCGGTAAGCGGATCGACCCTTTGCATCGATATATTCTTTGCACGCTCGATCAAAATTCGAGCATTTTGTTCGTTTTAACGTTTCACTTGCATTTAACCGAATGGCTGAAACATATGCGCGGATTCATCGCGTTGTGCGCAGTAAGAAATTTGTTTTAACGATAGAATATTTTTCTCTAATGTCTCTAAGCAATCTTAAGTCTAGGAAACTCAATGTTATCTTTAACGCGCTGTAAAACCGAAAGGAAATCATTTTCTATTCGCTCAGTTAGGAGCCAAAAAATATATGAAACGTTTTTCCAAATCCACAAGAAATATAACGATCGTAATCGATGGCAAAGGGTGATTATTTAATAAATATTACAAAATCTGCGTTGCAGCGGTAGCTTCAACAAAGATCGGACGTTCGAAGGCTCTACGAGAAAAGATAGAAAACTGGTTTCGACCGGTTGCGTTACAGGATAGATCGACGACCATTCAGAGAGAGAGAGAGAGAGAGAGAGAGAGAGAGAGAGAGATCCTTCGATGGTTCTCATTAATTACGCATATGCGATTAACAAGTCGAACGGCGATCGGATGACTCGACGCGAGAAACGTCCTTCTCTCTTCTCGTTCTTCGTTTTTCAATGCGAAAGAGTTCGGGACGATGCAAAAAGTCGCAATAAATTTATAGGATTCGAGTAGCGATCGTGATAAAAAGGTGCTTCTTGTTACGCTTCCTATTGTAACCGATCGTAATAAGAAATAACTCGTTAATATCTATTTTCGATATTTCCACCGCATCATCGACGACCGTACCTACGACGAGTTTCTATCGTCGCTGGTTCGTCCTTAATCGTATCCCGAACGGATACGGAAGGATTTTACTTAGGTCGTGGCCCACCGTTACTCGCGAGATACATCTCAATATCGAACGAATAAATACAAAAGCCGTTGACGCGCGTAAATTTGACCGAGTTTCAGGGAGTTTAAACGACCGAACCACACCGTCGGTTGACACAGGGTTGTAAGTTTGGAAAGCATTGTGTGGAAAGTTCAAAACTATTGTCCTAGAAACAGCTTCTTCGACGGTTCGTATGTGTTCCACTTAAGTGTTCCCGAGTGTAACTATGGTTACCTTTAAAACTAAGACCAATCTACGCGCTCGCCGCGGATCTTTCTTATTCGTCAGCGGTACGCGTAATGCCGACCTCGCGGATGTCGCCAATCGTCGGAAAATATGGATACGCTCGTGTAATTTTCTGCTCGTTGGTCGTAAGAAAAAAAAAAAAAAAAAAAAAAAAAAAAAAAAGAAAAAAACAAAACAAAAGGAAGCATTCGCTTCCACGAGTTTTCATCAACGACACGTTGTAAAACGCGAAAGAAACTGATGTTAAGAGTAAATTTAATCGACCAACATTTTAATATTTATAAATCGACTGGTATAAGAGGATGAGAATTTACCGCGAAAAACACGTTCGTTCGATCGCGAGAGATGGAGGGGGAGGTACGACGCGGTCCTTGTCGCAACGGTTCGTCTACAAAGTCCTTGCAGTTTAACGATAGAAAGATCGCTCGGGAGAAGAATCATTCGGGACGCGTCGTTTCTGACTCATCGGGTTTAAAAGAAATAAAAGAAAAGGATGATCGAGACGATGCGCTCGCATCGATTTGACTTATCTTTTCTCTTTCAAAGGCAAGAAGGAGGGAAAAAGAGAGGAAGAGGAGATCGCGTCGATCCGCGTTACTGAGATCTTTGGTGTCCGACGATCGATCAGGGCGATCCCCTCCATCGGCCTTTACCTTCTTTTTTTTTTTTTTTTCTTGCACCCGGAAATTCGCAAGTAGGTAGGGAAAAATACGAAACGCTCGGAATCGGTTGGACGGTAAGGATCGGAATGACCAAGGACGAACGGACGTTTTAGCGAAAAGTCGGTTCGTCGGTGGTACCTTATTGATATTCTATTATCTCATATTTCTAATTTATTTCGACTCGTGTCCCCGCACTACTGCCGATAAAAATCTCTTCTTTGACTTCTCCTTCGTCTCTCTATGAGTTGCTCGATCATATTTTTTTGTCGTTTTAGTCACATCTTTCTCGCCTGCGAAGAAACGTTTCGCCGCGCAAAGTTTCATGCATTCCACTCTTCCCGTTCGTTCGAAGAAACGTTTCTCATCTGCCGTCCTAATCGATCGCAAGGCACTCGATTAGGTGAAATCGATGGCATTCTGTATAGGTATAAATAAATATCGTATCCATCCTTGGCCCGTCAAATCGATAATTTAATGTGAATCCATCCGTGTCGTCGGTTTTCATTCGCACGCGACGATTTCTATGAAAAATATGACAAATATGAAAAATATGAAAAATATGAAGAATATGCAAAATGAAATGCGACGAGCTTCCAGGCGAGGAGGAACCGCGAGAAGGTCGATGAACTCTGACGAATAAGTATGTCGATTCCGACGAAGGAAATCTCGTTGGATTTATCTCAAATGATCGTCGAGCGACACTCGCGCGTAATCGCGAAATTGGAATACATCCAGAGGAATAAGTTCATACTTCTTCTTTATCTATCTTTTAACGAATAGGTACATATATTTCGATAACTCCGAGCATAAACTACCGATCGCATAATTATGGAGAAACTATTTACATGGTAAGAGACAGGAAACACTTATCCGGTCGTTCTAGATGAATTCATTTCGTACGTTCTCTCGAAATGCGGGCACGTTACGAATAAATGAAAGCGTTGACGGGACCTTTGGAGTACGCATTAAGATTAAGAGAAGAATTTGCATTGGCAAAAGATCGAACGAGATATCTCGAAATAGCTATTATGCGCTCGTCCACGACTAGTTCGAAGATTGCGTGCACCCATCCGAGTCATCTTATTACACGAGTACTTATTAAGGGCTACTATGCGTGCGTATGTGTGCGTGCGTGCGTGCGTGCGTGCGTGTGTGTGTGTGTGTGTGTGCGTGTGTGTGCGTGTGTGTGCGTGTATTTGTATGTATGTATGTATGTATATACGTGTACGTACGTGTAAATAAATGGCAGCATCACGCTAGAGAAATAAATTGGTCTCGTCGTTGAAACTTGGACAAAAATATTATATTACGTGTTTCAACGATATATTAATTAATTCTATCGGCACAAGTATTTCGGGAGCTTATATTTCGTCGCATTTTCGTCAAGATTCGAGTCGGACCATTTCGGTTGGCGTTCGAAATCGTTAGATAAATAAATTTAATAGTTAACCTACGCGACGGTTTGTTGGCGACAGAGGAAACAGTTAATCTCTGCGAATTAGTAGTGCTAAATTAGTTTCAATTGCATATGGGAGGAAGAAAACAAGGTCCTTACGGCACAAAAACAGATTACGATCGGTCAGAAAAGTTGTTGCCGTTCTTTGGACTTGAAAACTTATATAGAGGGCAAAAGGAATAGAAGCAAAGGAACCGGGTCGATTCCGAAGCCGCGGAGTCGAACTAGGAGCGGCTCGAAAGAGTCTCGGATAGAGACGTACGTGCATACGGTAAGGAAGCTCGTCCAGGTTATCCCGTTATACTTACAGTTCGACTACGATAGTCGTCGATTATCGGCGATCGTCTGCGACGAGTATTTTTATTTCGATCAAACTCGTACGAGGCTCCGCCTTTACGATAACGACGTATATATATATATATATATATATATATATATATATATATATATCGTTGCCTCGACCGTAATAACACGTTCGATGGAAGGAACGACTTCGAAAAAGCGTCATTGGGAAATCTTATTTTCGATCGATTATTCCACTCGTACTGTCCTCGATCGCTGACAAACCTAATGAATGCGTCTATGAATAAGAACGTAAGAATTTAACTCGTTCTACTGGTACTTGTTGATGCATACGAAGGTATATTCGAGTCACGTGAGGGGATACGAGGTAAAAAAAAAAAAAATAACGTAAAAGAAAGAAAGAAAGAACCATTAACGCTCTTATAAAGTTGGACGATAGCCGTGACAACGTTTTCTCCCGTTTCTCTTCCAGGTGCAACGAACTTTATGCTTCTCGTTATAAATGTACATACGAAAGTTAAGACGAAAGCTTTTAAGGATGAATTTGGGCAGTGTAAGCGTTTTAACGGAAAGTCGACGGCGTATTTTCCGCGGACGTATCGTCGTTGGAAGCAGCGTTTAACCATTCGCTCGGTGAATGTCAAAGTGCAACCTTGACGTCGAGCTCGAACGGCTTGATATTCGATTCGATCGTTGCTTTCCTATCGCACGCGTTAATATCCTTTTGAGAAGATGACTGGTCGATGAACGATCGAAAATATAGGCCGAGTCGCGCGTATCGAGCGGTATCGCGACGCCTACGCATCTCCTCTCTCTCTCTCTCTCTCTCTCTCCGGTCATGATGCAGTTCGTAACGAGAGAAGCTCGGCATCGTTTCGATGCACTCGGCGGTGCTAGTGCGTGTCCCGTTATATAGTAATACCCGCGGCGATGTTAATGAGATAAATTGGAGTCACGAATGAACCGTAAAAGGTCCGATAACCCCTTAGAAAGGAGTCGTTCTTTCACCTCCGTTCTCGACTCGCGACCGCCTCGCCTTTCTTTATAATTAGAGAAATAATTATTCGTCTAAAAAGACGATTCGCCAGGGAAAATATGTGGAAGAAATGGAAAGGATGAGTCGTAACGAAACTTACCCTTTCGTGGTAGTCCCTTCGTAAACCCTATCGTATAAGCACGCGCGAGCTATATCGAGAACATCGTCCTTCCCATTGCCATCTCCAACGTCAAAGTCGTCGTATCGAAGGGTCGTCGCCTTCGTGAAATTCGGCTCGTTTTTTCTCATCTTGTTTCTACGATCAAAGTGCTACGAATTTAGGTTATATATATGTACACACACACACACACACATATTGATATATATATATATATATATATATATATATATATATATATATATATATGTTACCGCAAAAACGTCGAAGGAACGTTAGACGGGCTCGTAGAGAAATTGGTGATATCGGTCACCGATCGTCGATAGCTCCGACGAGCTCTTAACGCGTATCTCCGTTGGATCTCCGTTGAAATCCTTTTCTTCGAAGAGAAACGCAAGAGGACGAACGAATCCTTGACGACGAGCAAGGCCGCGATTTTTCATTGTTTTCCATGACGCTAGCGCGTAAAGGCCATGATATCGTGACGTTATTGGCAGCAGCAGCAGCAGCAGCAGCAGCAGTAGACTTGTTTAAGTATCCTCTAAAAATGGGCATCTATACATTATATATGTCGGTGCGAAACTGATACCTTACGATCGGTCGATCGATTTTGAATTTACGAATGAGGTGGTCAAAAGCACCGGCTTTGACCATCGTATCGGCGAAACCGCTTACGAGAAAGATTTCGAGCGCGTGGAATAACGGTAGAGCGCTGTGTTTGAAATTCTTTAGGCTCTCGACCGTAGGGGCCAGGACGTATCTCTTATTAGCGCAGCGCTTGCCGTAAAACTAGCGTCTTATACGCGTCTTATTTTTCTTCGGCATCGCGGAGGAGGCAAAATCGTTTTCTATGGTGCCAACGAAAAAAAATTCCGTCGTCTAGGGTTACCCGACGTCGAAATAAACGCAGGGAGAACCGTGTGCGCGCCGGTACGCGATGAATCTCGGCATGGAGTTTACGAAAGAAGGCTTCAATTTTTGTTTTTACTTTCCCGTCGGCCACAGCTGGTCCCTCTCGTATAAGAAGAAGATAGGTAAAAGCAAACCGGTTAATGCGATTACCCCTCGAAGCTTTTCGTTATTCTCTTCTTCGAGTGCATAGAGCGATGCGCGTTCGAGTATTCGTTAACGTCGAAGGCCAGTGCCGACGATCTCTCGTTGCCTCTTGAGGGGAAACTCTTTTACCCGGAACGCGATAACGGCGTCTCTTCGACGTACGTACGATTCGTCGTTCAAGGAATCGATGAAACGGCGAAAAACGGCGAGAAAACTATAGCCGCCGAGTCCCTATCGTGCGACCCGGCGCGAAAGCATTACCTTCCTACTGATAACGATCATTGCGCGTTAATGACGCCGTTGTCATCGAATACGCGTATTAACAATCGATTCGACGAGTCGACGAGCGTGCAAGAGAGCGAGGCGTAATAAAACGGAGGACGATGCCACCACGTTAGCGAACGAAACGAGAAATATCTATCTCGTGATAATAATGCGACGGTAATTCGACGCCGAGATAATCGTATCCGACGATCGATCTACGGAATATACGCGAGCTACGGAGTTATATACTTCGTTCTCTTCGTTCTTCGCGAGTACTTGGACGAGCGTACGCATACTTTATCGCGTCGTTATACTCGCCACGCTCACATCGCGTTATCCAATCGCAAGGTTTTTTTCCTTTTTCACGGTCACGTCCCGCGTACGAAGAAGAGCGCGCGTACCATTTTGAGCCTTTTCGCGCCGTATGAAAAATAAATCGATTATCGGTATTATTTATTCGTCGAAAGGTTCTCGCGAGTTCTCGAACGAGTTTTCGATAAGATCGAAAGAGGGGTAACGATGAGGGGAACGAGGAGGAAGAAAGCGGCCGCAGGAGAAAAATAATAATAACGGGAAAATAATTACTCGTAACTTGACATTTTCTCGTTGTAAACATTTTTAAAATAGGAAACGATGATTCGTATTGCCGCGTTGAAGAAGGATCGATCGAAACGGATCGTAGCGATGGCATCGATAAAAATCGATAAAATCACTTTCGTCCATCTTCCTTATCTCCGTAGAGGAGTTGGTGGCGCCATCTGGCGTTTTAACGTAGGAAGGTGCGTACGCTTCTCATTTGTTTCCCCTCGTTCGTGCGTTCGCTACGGCGTTGCTCTCCTTGGGCCGGGATCGAAGTGGACGACGGGCATTTCTTCGAAAAAAAAGGATCAAGTCGACTGAAACATGGCCAATCCGAATCTAACGGATATGACGGAGGAGGATGCGGCGGATTTGCAGTTCCCCAAAGGTACGTACGCGATCGGTCGGACGAACGTTCCTTTCGAACTTGGCGAACCGTGCGAATCGAGTTAACATAACCTCTCGCGATTCGAAGTAAGCGTCTAAGATGAGTCGTCTACTAAACGAGATATATGTGTATATATATATATATATATATATATATATATGTATGTATATATCTCGTGATAGAGAGCGAGAGATACAAAGCGAATAGGTTTCGAAGGAGTTTCGAAAGGAGCGGATAAAAAACGCGCGTCATGCTTCGCGTGTACGCGTCAACATGTAAGGTCTAAAGTAAGGTATACGTTTTCCTCTTTCAGACTGCTCGTCTAGTAGAACAGAGAATATTGGCCATGACGTAGAACTCGTCGAGGTGTCAGTCGTGAAGGATGAAATCCTTACTTCAGATCCAACGTGTTACGCGTGCAAAACCAACCTGAGAGAGCCTTACGTGAGGTGTGCGGCTTGCGTAGACGTGGCATTGTGTCCTTTGTGCTTTTCCAAAGGACGCGAGATAGGCGATCACAGGAACGATCACGATTACGTTATAGCGAAGAACGAGTTCGAGCTGGTGGACGGTAGCGGTTGGACGGCCAGGCAAGAGTTGGAATTATTGAACGTCGTGCAGGAATGCGGCTTCGGCAATTGGGTGGACGTGTCGAAAAGAATAGCCGGCAAGTCTAGCGAGGAATGTAAGGCTCATTACTTGGAGCACTACGTCGAGAATCAGACCCTGCCAGGATTGCCGAGGATTAAAGAAACCAGAGCCAGTTTGTTCGGTTCCGATCCTATTCCTTATTGTTACAAATTGCACGACTTGGAGGAACCACCCAGATTTGCTTCCGATACGCTCAATTGTAGAATGTTGGCTGGATATAACGCCGCGAGATCCGACTTCGAGGTAAACTTTGACAATCACGCGGAGCTACTCGTTTCCGATTTAAATTACGATCAATTCGATACGGACGATTTGGACAACGAGCTGGGAAGGTCTTTGCAGGTTGCCGTCGTTGAAGCTTACAACAACAGATTGAAGGAACGTAAGAGACGAAGGAAGATCATACGAGATCACGGATTGATAGCGATAAGGAGAACCATGTCTTGGCTCCAGAGGTACGAATCTACGATAACGCGAGCTCTCGCGGAGAGGCTATTGATTTTTATGCAACTAACGGGGGGAATGGATTTCGATTATCTCATGGAAGGGCTCCATCGCGTTGGCGAACTTAAAAATTATATAAATAAGCTCGTCGACTTTCGTATCAATGGTATTAGATATTTTCATAGCGTATCGATATATCAAAGATTATCGAAGCTCCGCCAGGAGAACGAGAGAGATAGAAAGCAATATTTAAATAATCCGGAATACAGTTGGAAGAGCGTATTGCCGGAGAACGTAGCGAATGCGAATCTATCGATCGGACATCAGAACGTACCGCAGAGAAGAGCGGCGCCGCCACTAGCGATCAACGGTCTACCGGGTTACGAAAGGCTTACCAGCGACGAAAAGCTATTGTGTTCAGTAACGAGAGTGGTACCCGCCAGCTATTTGGATTACAAACACATTTTAATAACGGAAAATAAAAAGTGTGGTTCTTTGCGTTTGGCGCAAGCTCGCGTTCTTCTTAAAATCGATGTTAATAAAACGCGCAAGATATATGATTTCTTGGCGGACGAAGGATACATAAATAAACCCAATTAACGATTTGTAACGGCACGATAACGTCGTGTTTATCTAACCGTTACCGTACGAGCCTAAGTCTTTTTTTCGTACGTGTTTATACGCGACGCCTCCGCTACTTTAAAAGCTAGGCTAAATTTAAGTTTAACGTTTAAGAAAGATACCGTGCCGCGCGAGCATCCGTATGATACGAAAATTATAAAGATATGCGACCTTTTCCCTAATTTCCCATAGAAAGTCTTTCGTCTCTTCTAACTGTTACCTCGCCGTTAAAGTTCGCGCGCGCCACCTCCGCTCCCACGCACATGGTAAAAACGAGGAAAGATTTTTGGACGAAGCCGCCGCCTCCGCCTCCGCCTCCGTCGCTTTTTTATCTTATCCGCAAGAGTAAAATAATTCGCTTGTTTTTAGAATTCGAGAACGCGGAAACGCTGTTGATATCCGAAGTATACATGCTGTTGGAACATAGGAAAGCTCAAAACGAGTCGGCGGAAGAGGAACAAGAATTTTCGGAAGTCTTTATGAAGAGTTTAACGTATACCAATCGATTTGGAAGATTTAAAAATAAAGAAACCATCGCAGCTGTTCGAAGGTATATCACTCGACGATTTTTAAACGAAACTTTTTACGCGTCGACTTTAATATCGTCCCTTTCGGCCCGGTTTAAGCGCCGTTAGCGTCTCTCTTAGAAAACCTCCTTGCGTTACAGCTTTTTGATAGAAAAACGTTGACACGTTACAGCTTGTTGATACAAAAAAAACTGCACAAGTTCGAACTCGCATCGTTGGCTAACTTGTGCCCGGAAACTCCGGAAGAAGCCAAAGCGTTGATTCCCAGTCTCGAAGGACGTTTGGAAGACGAGGAGCTACGTACGATCCTGGAAGATATACAAACGAAGAGATCGCTGCAGTATTGATCGCCTTCGATACCTTTCCCCTACGATCGATCGCACGACTGTAAATATTTATATATTACGTACTCCTATCGAGATACGGGACGATTTTCATTCCATTTTTCAATAAAAGTAAATCGACTCTCTTCTTCGTTCTTCTTTCGTTTTTTCTTAATTCTCTTCTTTTTATTTTTTTTCTCTCTCTTTCTTTTTATCAAGTAGCAGAGAGAAATGTTGCGTCCAGTTAAACGAGATTGTTCATCGATTCGCTACAGGGCGACGAGGCAAGCATCGTGTCCTCGTAAGAGAAGATGGCTAATCGTTGTGGAACGACAACCGCACATTATCAGGCAAGTAATTGCGGCGTACGGTTGACTTTGCACGCGCTCGAAGAGAGAAGAGCCTCTCTCGTCGTCGTCGTCGTCGTCGTCGTCATCCCACCAGCACCGAGTCGTCGAGCCAACTACGTCACAACGAACGTCACCCTTTCTCCATCCTTTCTTTTGCCCCGAGGAGTCTTAGCGATAAGGATCGAACGTCTTTCTCCTTCTTTTTTAAGCTGTAACGTCAAACACGCGCTAATGAGCACCTTCTGGCCACCGTGCTACGCCGAATCGCCCTTACCTTGCACTTTTATTTCCCTCTCGTCGAGCCATGCGACCGAAACGACGCTCGAGATATGATCGGTCGAACGGTACCGTTAGACACCGATCTTAGAAAGGAACGTATACGTCGTGTTTATAGCCGATATTAGAGGAGGAAGCGAAGGAAAGAGAGAAAACTGCGCCATCGACTGCGTTCGTTTGGATCCGATAACGTCGAGTCGCGCCATCTTCCCTAGCCCGTGTATCGCGTCTCCTTCGATAAAGGAGAGAGGTGGTAGTAGCATCGCGCGTCGATCGCGATAATTGTTTTGTTCATTCTTAACGTCATTAAACGTCGCTTCGAAGCTTGGCGGATACTACGAATACTATGAGATAACGTTCTTACGAAAAAAAGATCGATCGTAGGGGATCGAATATTACGAATCTTTTGTAAAAATCGTGCCGACGCAACTCCCGACCCGGAGTCGCGGCCGACGGTATCGTTATGCACCGTACCTATCGTCGGATTTCTCCTACGCGCAAACCTTTCTTTTTTATTATTTTATGTTTATGTCGAGCATTAATCGACCATAAACTCGAAGCGATTACCACTAATTTAATCGTTAAATCGGAAAGGTTCGCGCGAAGATGGGGAAAAGTGTGTGTGTCGATTCGAAGAGAAACGTTATCGAAACGTCTTTGCTTTTTACGCCTTTAATCAGACAACCCTATTATGGATAGAGAGGATGATATCCTTGGAGACAAATTTTCCCTCGGCGACGCCAGAATCACATCTATCGCATCGAAATTTCTTTTGCGAGTTTTTCGTCGACGGATTCTCTCCTAGGGTATAGAAGCTCTCTCGCGGGCTCCTTCGTAAATTTTGCCGACGATTTGATCGGCAATTCGGAATGAAAAACGTGAACGAGCAACAAGTTTTATTGCGCTTCTGGACGGGCGAGGGTCGCGAACGGTTGGGCGATCGATGGAATCGATTTGCATAATGTATACGCGCGAATGTGTACGTTTCACGATGAATCCTCTAATGGAGGTGCCTTCTGTCGACGATATCGACATTGCGTACCGGTACGTATTCGACGTTAACGGCGGGGATACGTCGACGATATCGATGGAAATCGTCGATGGCGTCGTTAACGTTATTCTCTTTTAAATCGCTTTAGGATCTAACGAAGAGCAACGTGGTCGTCGTCCTCTCCGTGAAACCGCGACGATCTCGAAAACCGCGAAAAAATCGAATCAAGGACTTTCCTCGTCTTCCCTTTCTCCTTGGCGCAACGTTATCATCGCATTTTCCCCTTATCACGAACGTTGTCCAGCGCATAAAACGAAACCTTTGCGATTTCCTTCGCGTAACGAAATTGTTATCGATCGCGCGGACTCGATCGGACCCGAAGGACGAAGAAAGAGAGCTCCTCTTCTCGAGGGCGCTTTTACACCTACCGGTTTATACTTTTCTTCGATCGTCGTCGTCGTCGTCGTCGTCGTCGTCGTCGAGCCGCGTGGCGACGACAGATAGATACGCGGAATATTCGAGAACGTGGGCTGTGAAAAATTCAGGAGGATTACGCGAGTACATGGTCGAGCGACGAGGAGAGAGAGAGAGAGAGAGGGAGGGAGGGAGGGAGGGAGGGAGGGAGGAAGAGGCCTTGTCTCGCCAAAACCCAATCGGGCTACGAGAACTGAAGAAAAATCGCCGACGTCGGGAGAAAAGTAAAGAGGGGATAAAAAAAGAAAATAGGTTCGTTAGGATTGGAAAGGTCGAGAGAGCGGCCGAGAGAGCGGTCGAGAGCGAAGCGACCCGATGATAAGAGAGAGGACGAGGATGGGTACGATGACGCGCCTCTGCGCTGATGCGCTGATGCGCTTGTGCGCTGATGCGCTGTTCCTCGAGGTCCGATCGAGCGAGGCCGCGCGCGCGCTGCACTCGCGTCGTCAAGCCGAACGAGGCCGAGGGAAACCGAGGGAAGCCGGCCGGGAAGCTGAGCGATTGGTCACCGGGTTCGACCGAGTAATACCGAGGTCGACCGAGCTAGAACCGAAGAGGAAGCGAGCGCGCGCAAAGCGCCAGGCGGCGAGTCTCCGCGGAGAGAGGCGCACAGCTCAAAATATATTCAGTGTATTGCAAAGGAGCGTGCGACGTGCCGTTCGCGTTTCGCTCGTGCGTTCGCTCCTTCGTTCTTCGTTTGCGCGCGCATCTTCTCTTTTCTCTCGGTCGTAAGACGACGCTTCGCGATATACTCTATAATATTACATATTATATGCGCGCACGAGCCTCTCTTTCTTTTGCGAGGAGAGAAAGATAGTTGGACGCTTCTTTCTTCGTTCGAGAGGAGAAAAGAGCCCCCCCCCTCTCTCTCTCGCTCTCTCTCCCCCCCCCCTCACCCCCCTCTCTCCCTCTCCCCCCCTCTCTCCCTCTCTCTCTCTCTCTCTCTGTTTCTCTACTTCCCTACCCCACCCCCACCCAACCCCTCGACCCCTCTTCCTTTCTCACTTTTTCTCACTTTTTCTCGACGCTCCTACGTCGAAGAAGATAAAGGGGGATCGTAGAGGATACAGGATCCTCTTAAAAGGAGGAGGACCGCGTGCCAGAGAGGAGGCTCTTTCTCTCCGTTGACCGTGAGCCGAGTCGTAAACGCCATCCACTCTTTTCTCCGCTAGAGAGGATTTTTCTGTGAAAAGAAAAAAAAAACAAAAAAACAAACAAAAATAAGTAAAAGAAAGGAGAAGAAGGAGGAGAAGAAGGAGGTTATCGCTCTCGACTAGAAAGGAGGAAGGAGGATCGACGATCGGAGCTTTTCCCACGAGAGAGAGATCGGTGAGTCTCCGTCAGCAATGTCGTTGTGATACCGAATGAAATGGCCGAAGGTCGAGATGAGAGTTCGCTATCACACACACACACACACACACACACACACACACATACTTCCTCTCTCTCAGAGTGTCGAGCGAGCGAGCGAGCGAGAGAGAGAGAGAGAGAGAGAGAGAGAGAGAGAGAGAGAGAGAGAGGAGAGGAGAGGAGGTCGTTTACTTGGCCGCGACGCGACGCGACGCTTCCCGCGAATCCGCATCGTCGATTTGTACGAGCTCGCAAAGTGCATCTTTCACGGAGATCTTCGTAGTATCGTGGCTCTCGGTTTAGCCACGGTGGCAATCACGGTGGCAAGCGCGGTGGCAATCGCGGTGAAAATCACGACTATTCGTTCTCTCCGCGTTTTGTTTTTAAACGGTTCACGATCCAGCTAAATTACGTTTTCGTTTGATCTCCTTCGAATGCCCTTTAATGGTCGCATCCGATGCGAAATAATTGTATAATTGGCATGGCGCGTTATTCGTATATCCGATTATAAAATAATTTAGGAGGAACGTTCGGCGCTTCTCGCGACTCGTTACGTTTACGGTTCTTCTTTTCATAGTTCCGCCATTATTGATAGATCTATGTTAAGGTGTTAACGTTCCCGTCGGTTTTTATTTATACGCGATTTTTTTTTCGTCTAAACGTACAGTAAATAATACATAGGTCGAACGGCTTTTCCCCTTGCAAACTTTGACGACCGCGCGGTCCGTCGAGGTCGGGCTCTCTTTATAAGTTATAAAATAGGTTCTAGGTCGATCGATGTATATCGATGTGGTCCGTGTTAATTAATTAAGCTAATGCAGTCGTTGCCGGTGTGCATCGAGCGAACTATGAAATCTTTCGTTCCAATCTTCGTCGTACCATATATCATCCATCTCTGCACGTACGTTTATATTTGACGAATTTTTCACGAGAAAGTCGTCAAGTTTGGAGTCTAAATCAACGATAACGAAACGAAACGAAACGAAACGAAACGAAACGAACGAACGAACGAACGAACGAACCAACGAAATAGAAAGAGAAAGAGAAAAAGAACTGGTTAAAAGGTCACGGAATCGTGTCAAATGCGTAAGCGGGTGCATAAAGATGGAAAATCCATTAAAGACTCGTTGGTCTTTATTCGTTCTAGAACTCGCATTCCTCTCCTCGTTTCCTCGAAAGCGAGCGAATACGAGCGAGTGTCGATAAATCGTATTTCTAGCAGGTTAGCCGTGTAAACGGACACGCGATCGATCGAATCGATCAAAATTCATTTTTCGACGGTGGTAGTAAATTTAGGCGGACAACGATCCGTTCGATCGTTTGTCATCGGCAAAGTTCCGAGCGCGAAACGATGGAGCGAATGGTATCGTACCGGGTGTCGTCGCACCGGTATCGTACCGGTATCGGATTTGCGGCATCGCATTATCTCTATCGTAATATATTACGTTGCTGGCAACGGATCGCGACGCGTTCATATTGCGAAGCACTTTGTTATACGCGAAAGCTCGAGTTACGCCGTTGCGAGAGAGAGAGAGAGAGAGAGAGAGAGAGAGAGAGAGAGAGAGAATCGCTACGGCTCGATCGTACTTTCTTCGTATATAGATAGGTTCGGGTATTCTCTTTATACGCCCTTCGACGTCGTTTATTTCCTTTCGCGATCTTATAGAAATTCTCCTAATTACGTCGAAAGGATTTGTATCCGAAACGAGATGGACGGAGATACGTAATTTCACCGATCCGCATCGATCGAGATAACATCGAAGGTGCGCTTCGAACGAACGTTCGTTGGAGAACGAAAGACGGCGAGTCGATGCGTCGTCGCTGAACTTTGGGTAGATTCGTCAACGAACTTTTCCTTTACGATCTTTTCGATCTTTTCGATCTTTTCGATCTACCGCAGATTTCTCTCTTTCTGTTTTCTCAATGGTCTCGGTTTCCATTGAAACGTCCAACAGTTTTGCATATAGGTTTCTGCTACTTCCATTGTTATGCTAATTCAATTATTATTCTATGAATGTCAAAACTAGCTCGTGACATCGTGAAACTCTGCCGAGCGAGGAATTCCACGATCTCTCGTCTTCCTTTATACCTCTGGTTGGTATGTCTTTTTCTTCTTTTTTTTTTTTTTTTTCTTTTCTTTCTAACGCATTGAAATGCACGCAAAAACGGCATAAAAACGGCGCTTTCGTTGCACTTTTCGTAGCGAAAAGTTGCGTCGAAAGTTTGCGTTTCACCGAAATCACATCCATTCGTACACGCTTCGTGTTTTCGTCGTGGAAAAACAAACGTACGATGCGACCCTATTTTCTAGCTTGCAGCCAGCCAGCAGGTGCATTTGCGCGAGAACGCGAACAAGTTTAAAAGCTCGTTCGCTGTTTGGTACGAGCGAGTTTGTTGATGTAATTCGTAGCACCAGAGAGAAAGAGAGAGATGACTTTTCTTTTATCCCTGCTCTCTCTCTCTCTCTCTCTCTCTCTCTCGTTTCAACGCTTTTACTCGAATAAATCGAATGAGATGCATCCGTACGTAGACGGTACCCTTTTTCGACTCGACTATAAGAATGGAACGGCGGAAGATGCCCTCGATCGCGTCTACCGATAATTATTATCGCCGTTCTCGCGTCGACATCGATCGTCTTCCTCGAGAAGCACGTCGCAAAGTACGTGGCAGACGATCGAGACCTACCACATGTACGTACATGTCCATACGCACATGTATATGCATATACGTAGGCACTTACGTTATCCGAGAAAACATGAGGCTAACGATATCAACGACCCGTAGATATGTATATCGAGTCCGAAGAGACGGAAAGAGGAGCGTGCGATCGTGCGATCGTACGCGTCAGAGAGAGAGAGAGAGAGAGAGAGAGAGAGAGAGAGAGAGAGAGAGAGAGAAAGGAGCAAAGAGCGATAGCGAAGAGAGAAGGAAGATGGCCGTTGAGGATCTCGAAGCGCCTACTTATTTGTCCGACCGTTCGCTCGTACAAGTTCCGCGACGTCCGCGCGACGCCTATTCCATGACCTCGAAAATCTAGCTCGATCGTACGAGAAAAAGAGAGGAATAAAGAAAAAAAAAAAAAAAAAGAAAAAAGTTGGCGATAGTCGGGCAACTAAAGTTCGAACCGTTCCTCGTTTCAAAGTCTTCAATTTTTCGCTTTAACGTCACCTTCTTGGATATTCTTAAAAGCTTATCGTTAATCATTTTTCGACTCCCATTAATCAACGAACGTCGTATTAATAAATTACGTGCTTCGAAGCGTTCGATACCTTTTCTAGAAACGGCGCGAGGAAAAATGTTAAAAGAGGGAGAACGATGATTCGTAATACGTATTTACAACGGAGTCAAAGTCGAATTTCAATGGAAATCGCCACGACGCGATCCAGTCTCTCCGCGTATCGCGTACAAATATTGACGATACTTTGGTATTATCTGAATTTCTAGAGAGGCAGCCTTTATATCTGTAGCGTGGCGCGGGTGAGCGGGCGTGCCTGCACGAGCAGCAACGTTTTACGATATTTTAATTAACGAGTTACGTTTACGGTCGACGGTTCTCGTTCGAGTATTCGTTATTCGATATTAAAAAAAAGGGGGATACGCGCGAACGGATTCCCTTTAAAAGCGTCGTTCGTTTCCACTCCGGCAAATATCCGCGAGCCTTTTCTATGCGTTTCCGATCTCGCGAACGACGAGTAGCAGTAGGTCTTATCGGTCGGCATCTATCGAAGATAATAAAGCACTGTGCGATAAAACGTTGTAGAAATCGGACGTCGTCCGATCTCGCGACGAAAATCGACGACGCTCCTAGGAGAGAAAACGAGAGAATATCGCTCGTTTGCAGGTGCACCCATTTACCGCGCGATACCGTCGTGCTTGGTAGGAAGCTTATGTAATTTCTAGCGCGTTTATTTGTTTTTCCATCGAGATGCAAAGAGGATGCTCGCGAATCTAAGCGCGCACGCTTTTGAACTTGTTTCTTTTTCTAGCCTTTCCATTGGAGCCATTCGTTTCCTTCCGCGTCGGCGGGCGTAACGAACGATCGTTCCAGAAAATAGTTATCGAGTACGCCTCGTTCGAGCGTTGCCACGATTCGCGTGAATTTATTTGAAAGAGACCGACCGACCGACCGACCGACCGACCGACCGACCGACCGAATCAAATCCTTCGGGAGATACTCTCTCAGTTACTCTCTTGTCGCTTAACGAGACGATAGTCGAACGACCACATGCTCGGTTATCCGATGTCGCCAGAAATCGAGCTCTTCTCGAGCTACGCGAATGATTAAGTTCCACGGGTTCCCGAAGAGGGAAAAACTCAATAAAAATGTAGAAAAGAAAAGAAGAGAAAAGAATTTCCTTCCGAGCGGCTCCTGGTGAAATAATGTTTGTTTCTTGCGGTTAACTCGCGCGAGAACGTTGCTCCTTTTTTTTTTTTTTTTCAAACGTTTGCGTCGGAGAAGCGCAACGCGGGAACGCGTTAATTAAAGTAATAAAGTAACGTTTCCCGTTACGTAGGAGAGACGCCCGGGCGGCGCGTATGACGACGGCGCTTATCGACGAGTACAATTTAATTAAATAAAGCCAATAAAAGGGGTATCTCGCGGGCGGCTATATTACAATCTCGATCCGACCGTGATTCGAGAGTCGATTAATGCGAGGGACCGAGTCGAACGTACGTCGAACGTACGTCGAACGTACGTCGAACGTACGTCGAACAAGAGATTAATTGATTATTACCGTTCAAGGAAGAACCGCGCTAGGAGACAATCGACAACGAGGCACTAAGGTCTGGGAAAAGGGAATATATAGCCGCGATATATACCCCCAAATTGCCGATCTCGCGGTAATAAGCTCTATGGAAGGAAAAATCGAGGGGAAAAGGTGCGCGACAGCGCGTCGGTCGATCGAAAGAAGGTGTAGGAGGGTAGCTCCTTTTGAATTCGTTCGCTTTAATGTCGTTCGTTTTAAAGTAGAGAACTTAGAGACGACGCGGATGCAGCCGCGATATGTGTCGTTGACCCCGCAGGTGGGCCCCGATGATAATGACGCTCGATCTGTAATTGCTATACGGTGGTTAAACTGGCTGGAACGACGGTTAAAATTACCCGGCCGAGTACTCGCCGCGTCGCGAAACCACCGTCTTGCTCCCATCTTTTCGATTCCCTTAGTTTTCTATTTATCTATATACATATATATATACATACACACACACATATATATGTATATATATATATCCTGTATACCTCGTCCCTTTGCCTCTCGAAGAAACGTCGCGATACCGTTTTTCGACGCAACGCGCTCGACGATTTTTCGCGGTTCGAGAACTATTCTTCGTTTCTTTTCCTTTATTCTCGTTTAATAATAATAATCTCGAATTCGTCGTAGGAACCGGCTTTGCCGCGACTCGGCAAAGTCGACGACGTCTCCGTTTTCCAAAGAAATTTCCTCGAGAATCGTTGGCGTCGTTCGCGTCGTTCGTTCGTTCGCGTCGTTGGCCCGCCGGCGCAGAAATATACTTCCTTATTTTAGTATCGTCCTCGCGAACAAAGATCGATCGAGGTACGCTCGACTTTTTTCTTTTTTTCGTAAAGCCCTCCTCGCGACCCCGAGAAGGCGTTCTCCGCCTATGAGCCGCCGAATCAAATTTATATACTCGCTCCTGGCGCAATTCCGCTATAAATTATAGTGATTTTTGACACCGACCTTCCTTCGGCTCACCCTCGAACGACCAAATTGTAGACTGGACGGCCTTAAATTACGATTATCGAAATCACTTACCAACGACGCGTTAGGAATTAAGGACGATAATTCGATCGTTGGATCAAAGGATGTAATATCATCGTGGACGAAAGGAGCGTCCGCTCCGTTTTTCTCGCGCGAAAAAAGCCACGACCTTCGAATCTTATTCGACCGCTTCTTATTTTTCTATACTCGGGAAAGCGTGCTCGTTCCGCACGCTTGGAAAGCGACCGACGAACGAGTTTATTCCTTATTCCGCGAGGCTCCTCGAAAGCTTTCTACGATAATGCTCGCTAACGACGCGTCTCCCAGAGTTATCGGTAGAATATGATATCCCATTGAAAGGAAGCGTTGTCGTAATTAGAGAGATATACCTATGTACGTCGTGTTTATGTATACCGTATGTTCGTTCGTTCGTTCGTTCGTTCGTTCGTTCGTTCGTGCAAACGGCAAAGGAGCCACGGGCGGGCCGCTTATCGGGTTCTCTCGCGCGAATCACCATCTCGCTTTATAGGAAAAATAAGGTACGGAGAACGGTAGCGGAGCAGCAGGGATAGAGAGCGGGGTACGGAAATTCTACCGGAATTCGGTGCACAACGGGTTCTGATATAACGTCGAGAGGAACGTACTTGGACGTTGATAACTAATAAATAAACGAGATAGGCCATTCGGGCTTCGTTTTATCGGAGCAGTTGTAAAATTTATGGACCGTAGCTCGTAGCTTCGACGTAAAACGTTAAGGAAAGTGCCGTAACGAAAGGATCTCCTCGAGTTATTAACGTCGTAACGTTCGACATTCGAGATTCGAGGATGAAAGAGAGAGAGAGAGAGAGAGAGAGAGAGAGAGAGGATCGCTCTCTCCAACTCTTTTTCTTTTCATCAAAATTCCGTCGCGTCGATGCTCCAAGCGTTTACGCCAAAGAAAGATCGGTAAGAATCGACTTTCCGCCGACTGGGGGAACCCTCGTCTTTATTTTCTAGAAGAGAGCGATAGGAGCGAGAGAGAGAGAGAGAGAGAGAGAGAGAGAGAGAGAGAGAGAGAGAGAGGTAAGAGGCGCTAACGGGAAGAGAAAGGGAATCGCGCGACGTCTGGCCGGATTCCAGAAGCGTCTGTCGAAGGCGCCGCTTTTGTCGTCTCCTTATGGGCTTTGCCCGCGCGATCAGCGCCGCTGAAAGAACGTGCCTCGGTGGACGGTGCTACTTCCAGGAGGACACGCGCTCTCTCTCTCTCTCTCTCTCTCTCTCTCTCTCTCTTCGATCGATCGACGAGGATTCTCGATTTATGCTTTTACGTACGAACCTATGTATTCCCGATTATCTCTTACGTCCTTTTCAACAACGTTACCTTCCGAACGATAGAAAAGAAACGTTTCGTTCTCGCGACGATCTCGAAATCGGGAAAGAAAAGAGGAAACTCGAATCGATCCGATCTAAATTCAATCGATTTCGATATAGAGATAACAACGAGGATCGACCGATCGACCGCTTTCGAACGTGATATCGAATGTACACGAGTATCTACGATATCCGCGATATCCTGCCCACTCGATGCAACTTGTATTTTCCTCTGTATTTCCCGGTCTCGATTATGACGTTTTCCTTTCTTTTTTTTTTTTTTTTTTTTTGTCTTTCCCCGCGTCAAATAGTTTTGTTTTCCTAGCGAATCAGGACTCGGTAGCGCGATAAGCCGCGTAAACGCGTCCAAGTATCTCGATCCACTCGAGTCGATAAGTACTTAAATCCTCCACCTCTCTCTCTCTCTCTCTCTCTCTCTCTCTCTCTCGGATTTTATCGATAATTCGATCGATGGAAAAAACAAGAAAGTAAAGCCAAGTCTGTTACAAGGCGAATTCAACGCTACCGTTCTCCCGCTTCTGTTTTTCCTTCCGTACGTAGGCGAGAACCGTAGTCGTAATAAGGTACGCGCCGAGAAAGATAAGTATATCGTGAGACGCAACCGGGTTTACCGCAAGATAAAGAGCTATTGCAACCTATGGAGTCTCGGGTGCCTTAGGAGGACGGTCGATATCGGTTCCTCTATCTTTCGAGACGCGCGCGATTGCCTCTCGCGAATTCCCTTCCGATCGAGAATGCTCTTTCCTTTCTCTCCTCGTAGGATAGATATTTTGTCGTTAAATACGAAATTACGAGAAAGGGCCTTTATCTGTATTTCAACGAACGAGTAAAACATTTTATTTTGCGTCTTAATAGATTCGACGAGTCACTTATTTCTTCTTTTTAAGAACGGCGCGCCAACGAAAATTTGTATAAATTTAATAGTCGGACGAAGCAATACTTTTGTTCGCTAGATATCTATGACGATTCGACGGATAATCGGATTTTTTTTCGAATGCTTTTATTGTGACCCTTTAAGTGGTCGCATTTGGACGTTGACGAATAGAAATTATGTGCGACCTCGTAGACGTAGAGTCGGTCGAGCAGGGTCGCGAGCGCGCCTTTAGAAGGCCACAAGGCGAATCGGTGTGGCCGACGGCTAGCGGCAGGTCAATAAGCCTCACTTTCAGCCGGATAAAACGCCCCTTTCTCTCGCGCGCGAGTTGCTCTTTCATGCATGCACGAGCGTACATGCGAGCGGTACAACGTGCTCGTCAGAATCGAGTCTCGAATCTCTTGCATGACCGAGCCGTGTTGCTTTTTACTCTCTCTCTCTCTCTCTCTCTCTCTCTCTCTCTCTCTCTCTCTCTACCTCTCTCTACCTATACGGATCTCTCGCGCGTCTTTGCGTTTGTTCTTCTCCTACTCTCGCGCGTGCGATCGCCCTCCCCACCCCCGCCCCATCAGCGGGCAAAGATTTTCCCTCTCTTCGCTCGAATCGAAGCAGGTGCATCGCGTACGCATTCCGTATATACGGTCGGCATCACGCGTCATTATGCTGGATTTTCTCCGCCTTTTTTTTCGTCCTTTGCTTCGTCTTCAATTTGTACGAGCCATCGCGCGTCGTGTTGCTAGGCGACTACAAAATGGACCGTGTCTACGGCTCTGTCGTTTTAAAATATTTCAAATATTAAAATATGCAAATATTTGCTCGATTCGTAGGAGAATTACTTTATCCCTTCTGAAAGATCGTATCTATGATCCGAAAACGAATAGAACCGATGCGCGCTTTACGCCCGAAAGAAGAGACCTAGGATGTATAGGCGGAAACGGTAGTATGGGCACGCGAGAAAATTTACGACCGTTGTCTTCGTCACGGTCGTCACGGTCTTTTTCCTCAAGTACCACCGAGGATATCCACGAAAGGTCCATCGAGATTGTCCACGGTAATCGTTCGAATACGACCTAGCCCCTTTCTCTCGATCCTCGAATTTATCATCGTCGTTACGAAACGACGAAATATCTCCGTTATTAGCGATAATCGATGTTTCGCGCGAGAAGAGTTCTTTAGCGTTCTATACGCAAGAGAATGCTTATCTTTCTAGCTCCTCTCTTTCCCCTCACCTCTTCCTTGCTCTCTTTTTCTTTGCGCGTTGCTCGCTAATTTATGTATCTTTCCATCGTACGTTGACGAAAAGTGAAACCGGTGAACGTGTACGTTTATGAGGCGATATCGCGACGGTGTACGTCAAGATGTAGGTAGACAGAGGGTTTTCAACGACGCGTGCTCCTCGTGCATACGTTTTACATACTACTCGGTAAAGTATGTAAATAAGTACGGGTAATACGCGCGTCGTGCGTGGTTTGTTGGATTTATGACTATACTAAATCGGACCTCGCGTTGCTTCCGATTTCCTCTCCTTCTCTCGAGCTTCATACGTTTCGCCTCGTTTTCGATTTTAACGTATTTAGCGAACCTGAGAACGACGGACGGTCAACGACTTTACCACGCACGTGGAAATTAATGCGACGAATCAAAGACGATTCTCCGTTCTCGTTATTTCTCTCCGTGGTTTCTTGCGCGTTTACGCGTTCTCGGCTACGTAAGTAAGTCAAGTTATAACGTAGTTTCTTCGAGAAACGATCCCTCTCAATTCGTTCGATTCGTTCGATCGGGAGAACGTTTTCTTCTTCTTGCACGGAAGGAGGGTGAGCAACCATAAGATCGAATGAGAATCGCAGATATACGCGAGAGGGTTCGAGAGGTCGAGAGGGGTCCGAGGGATCGAGTCTCGCTCGTTCGGTTTAGGGCCACATTAGACGACGTCGTTTATCTAACGCTGCCGTCCTCGTAAAAACGTGCCCATCGATGACGGCGACTGAAATTTATGAGCGGGATAGCCGCGTGCCGGTGGTTTTCCTTTCTCCTCTTCTCTCTCTCTCTCTCCTCTCTTCTCTTCTACCGTTACCCTCCGTTCTATCTGTCCGTCCGCTCTTCCGTCTCTTTCTGTCCGTCGCCGTTCGCTAAAAATTAACCGACGATTGATAGGTATCGATTGGTGGGACCGGATCGCGTGCCTTTGTCGAAAGGATAGCGTCGAATACCTGTATGAGACAAATGTCATCGCTCGAGGAAACGAAGCGGAGCCGTCGTTTCGTACCTACTCGATCGAGCGGATCGTTAAATAACTAACCCTTTGCGGAAAAACTTGTATTCGAAGAGAGAGAGAGAGGGGGGGGGGGAGGGGGAGGAGAGGAGAGGAGAGGATAGGAGACGTCCTCTTCTCCAGCCTCGATCGCCGCGTCGAAATTGGAAGGAGATCCGTCGACAGGGACCGACGCGTTCCTATTTTACGTCGTAAAATCGATTATCCAGCGTGAAAACTTTCATTTCCTCGACGTGGTAAGCCAACGCGGTTTAGTTCTCGGGAGTTGTTCTCTTTAATATCCGATGGTACGTCTCGAAGGTACTGCCCTCGGTCGAATAATAAAGTATTATATCTTCGATCGTAACCGCGAGAAGCGACACTTTTCTCCTTTCTACGTCTCTTTATGCGTGCGAGTTTCCCGAGCGTATATATTCCTTCTCAGCCATTGGAGGGGACGGCTCGAAGAGTCCTCCTCCGAGAGGGAGGAAACTAACCTAAGATCCATCGAACCGATAGCAACGGCCGAGTGCGGTTCGAGTTATTGATCGATGCATCCTATAAGCCGTAGGCCACCTCCCTCCCTCCCACTCTCTCTCTCTCTCTCGCACGACGTTAGCAGATGCGACTCGCGAATGCACCTCGCAAGATTCCCTCGGATACTCGTCTAAGAACGAATCCGAGGCATACTACCTCTCTGGCATATGTACGAGTTATAATCCTCGCCCGTATCATACGCGTTACATCTATAATCCGCAATCTCGGGAGGTAAGACTCTACTGGCTTGTCGGTCCTAGGGAGTCGTAACCGACCTCTTTTCGACGATCAAAAAGACATCTCGAAAGACGGCGCGTTTCAGTCGTGGACGACAAACTCGAGGATCGCGAGAAGCAAAAAGGTTGGCGCTCGAAACCTCTGGTCGGTGTTGTATCGTTCCGATGGTCGGATGAAATACCGAGCCAACGAGCCGAGAGAGAGAGAGAGAGAGAGAGAAAGCTTTTTTCGCGTTTCGAAATATTCCGTCCTCGTCGAAAGCTTTTTATTATCGGTCGAACCTAACAGAATATTTCTATTTCATCGTCTATACTCTCTCGAAAAGTCGCGAACTAACGTCGAAGCCATTTGTTTTCTCCGCGTTTTTTCGCAAATCGCCGATACGAACGATTCCGAATCGGATATAATAATGGCCAATATATATTATTAGCCAATTACATAGGCGACGCGTAGTAGTTATATCTCAGTTTGGCCGACTCATATCGCTATATCGCGAAAGGCGGCTCATCGCGACTCTTGGACGCAATCCGGACAGGTTCTATTACGCCTTTCTAATCGCGTAATCCTCCGCGAGGAGAAAGAATTCTCGCGTCGTCATGAAAGGCAATTACAGCTACGAGTCCTTCGATGGAATATCCTTCGAAAATCGTATATGATAGAACCGCATCATAATCCGTTACCTTTGAATATTTTATTCGACGACGTTATAATTTGGAGACTTTGCAGTTTTACCAAGATGAATAATTTACGATCCTCCTTATCGGCCAAAGAGCTATCCGCCCCACAAACTTCCTCTCGAATGAAATTATCGTGAAAAAGAATATTTATTCGTTAAACTCGATAAATTCATTAGCATCGCTATGAGAGGGATTATTCGATCCTTAGGAACGTTTAAACGGGAAATATGAAGCACGTTTTAGCTCGTCGTTCGAATAGGTTAGTCCTATTTCTTCGTAAATGTTCACCTTTCGATGCGAGCCATAGGTTCGTCGGCTTTCTTTTCACCTCGAGATTAGAATGCACGATCGAGGAAAGAGAGCGAGCGGAGGTTGCTTAACGAAGGTAGGCTAATCGGAATTAGTCGTTTCGCGTTCGACAAAGCACCACACCGATCGCTCTTCAAGGTACTTGGTCGCTCTTATCGCGTTCCCATCCCTTAGATTTTATAGGAAAACCGTCCTTAATCCCGTAATCGAATTACGCCTACTCGTATCCTAGTTTTTTTCATGCGTTGGAATTAATCGAGAATTATTATTATTATTATAATTGTAATAATAAAAATAATTGAGCTCTCTCTCTCTCTCTCTCTCTCTCTCTCTCTCTCTCTCTCTCGGTGGAGCGCGTTAATTGCAGGGACAATTACGGTTAATGGTCGTTTCGCGTAAAAAAATTATTTCGTAGGACGAAACGAAAATTGAACGCGCATTAGGTTTATCGTCGGGTACATGTAGGTATTAAATTCGTTCCTTTTCGATGGGACACCATCGTCGAGAATGCTTCTCGGAGGAAACGATTCGGAGAATCAAAGGTACGAGTCGTTGGTGCTCGGTCTAATCCGTTCGAAAACCGATTTTACGATCCTCCGGGAAGCTCTTCTCTCTTTTTCAGTCATCGTCAATGTCATCGACGTTGAAACCTCGTCGATATTCACGCGAGAATGGCCGTCGCAGCTGCGTCGCGCCGAGTACGACCGCTTTCTTATTATCTTACTCTTTCCCTATTCAATACATACGAGGATAAATCGATGGCCGCGGTCCTCGTACCGCGTTATTTTCCTTTTCATTTTCTTCATTTCCGTCGGCCTCTTCGCTCGTTATAAGAAAATCAGACTCTTCTGTCTCTCCGGTGGTCGTCGAACGTCCTCGGGTGCAACGTTAACGAGAAGGAGAGCTACCGAGAGAACGCTCGATCGCCTACTACGATATCAAACGTAGACGTAATCGCCGGGTTTAATTTGCGATAAGAAAGCAACTAAGAAGTATCGCGTACCAATATAAAATGATATCAATCCGTGCAACGGCACGTTATCTCGTATCCTAAATATTCTCGGCGTTCGCTGTAATTTTCCTCCTCGTTCTAACGATTTCCGGCACGAAACTCGCGATTCGATTTACATTAGAGAATTGAAGTTTCAAGATTTATACCGAAAGAGAATTTTGCGCGCGATGCAAATTAAAGTTATCGGAGATGGGGAAGAGTATGGGGGAGAGCACACACACAGAGAGAGAGAGAGAGAGAGAGAGAGAGAGAGAGAGAGAGACATGTTTCCTCTGTTCCATTCATAAAGTTTCAAGGAGTTTGCGCTCACGGAAACGGGAAAATACGTGGATGGATACGATCATAAATACGATCGCCGGGTTCGCCCCGTTACGGGAATAAAACTTTACCCCGGTGGAGTAAAATAATCGATGAAACTCGACGAAGGTATCTTTTATTTTCGATAGAATCGATATGATCTAGTAACGATCGAGCGGACTTTGCCGTTTCTCCGCGGGGAGTCCGCGACGTAGCCATCGGTCGATGACCCTTCGAATATCTTTCGAAAGTCCTATGGCGTGCGCGAAAGGAAAAGGGATACGAAGTGGGAGGAGTCCGGTCGATGTCAGAGGTTCGCGACTAACGAGGAAGGTGAGGAGGCTATATCGCAATACCTACGTATCGAAGTTGCCGTGGGAAGGTTTTGCGTCGAAACGCGTTTCGAAAATATTTCTAACGGGTAGAAATCGTTGTCGAGCCGTTCTCGTCGTTCGTTCGTTCGTTCGTTCGTTCGTATTTTAGTCGAGGATCGAGAACGACGTCTAAACTCGAAAAGAGAAATTTCTATCCGTACCTGCAATGCGGTATCGTACCTGCGAGCACGTACTTAGGAGGGCGACCGCTGCGCCGGAAGGTTTGCGTGCGACGTTTCGAGATGCATCGGGCGGTGCACCGACCGACCGACCGACCGACCGACCGACCGACCGACCGACCGACCGGTGCATACGATACGAGAGGCTATATGCGCCGGTGAAACGATGCGCCTCCTCCTCTATCCACGGTACCGCAGTGCGTTCCTCGATCGACCGGGTCGCGACCCCGGTACGCTTCTCACCTGCCTCGGACCGTTCTCACCTTCTTCTTATTACCTCCTTCTTACCTCTTTCTCGATCCTCGACGGATCGCACTTTTTCTTCCTCCCAAATCGATCGACTTTGAAGCACCAAACCGTTTCTTTCATCAAAATGTACAATCGGTTTCTATGATTATTTTCTAGGTACGTATAGTCTCGTCGACAAATCTAATCTTGAGACGATCTCTCGATGAAAAAGGAAAAAGAAAGGGAAGAAATAAGGAAAGAATTTGATCGGGTACGTTCTACGATCTCTCGTAATTCGCGATACCGAAATACCAATTATCGAACGATCGGATAGGACAAAGGGAATGGCGAAATTATTCGCTAATGAAATTTCCCGAGTCCGCGGACTATCGAAGATAGATATCGACAGATATATCCCAGGTTTATCCTGGGAAAAAGGAAGAGAAAAGGTATCGGTCCGACGCGTGGCGGCGACGCGGCGTACGCGACGAGGAAAAGACGAACGTTCGTCCAAGAGCAATCGTTTGAAAGACGAGTAGAAGCGGTGCTTTTCTCCAACGAACGAACCCCTTTCTCTCTATCCTCTATGACATGGCGCGTTGCATTCAACGATGCAATAATTCGATTAGTTAGCGAAGTATTAATTGACGCGCCAGGGTATATTGGCGATGGGGGCACACACAGGCTCCGGACCATCGAGATGGATGAGAGATAGATGGATGAGAGGGAGGAGGGAGAGCGAGAGGCAAGATCGATCGGATCGATGCAGCACCGGACGTACGAAGCAAACGGTGCGTTTAACCGAGTCCGGCGTCTCGAACGTTGAAGGTGTGTGTGTGTGTGTGTGTGTGTGTGTGGAGGGGGCGGAGAGGTAAGGGAAAATATCAGTCGATCTTATCGAGTTTTTTTTTTTTTTTTTTTTTTTTTTTTCAAATGGCACGGATAGTAAGATGCGTTAGACACGCGCGCGCGAGAGTAGATTAGTTTGCGAGAAAATATTATATCACCGATGAAAGAGAGACGCGATCCTTCGAATAGATTTTACCAGGTAGGATGTATCGATTGTCAAAGAGAAAGATCGCTCTCGTTCGAGTGACGTTCTTCGTCCAAAGTATTTTCGCGCGAAACGAATTATAACACTTTTGTACACTTTTTAAGCCGAGGATAGGTAGGTGGGTTTAGGTAGGTGTATCAACGTCGAGAACGCGTTAACCGTCGCAATAATATCGATGTCTCAAACGAAGAGATCGCGTTACGCAACAGTCAAGACGTATTAGGTTTACGAGGAGATCTCCGGGAAAGCGATTAAAAGATAAAATACGATACTCGTGTCTTCGTGATATAACGTCTCGCGTCGCGAAAGATTTTAACCTTTCGCTCGTAGTAATCGCGAATAATCGTGAAACGGGATTAAAGTTTAGCTCGGTTAAACGTATATATGATGCGTTTTGACCACTCGATCTCGTTCTTTCTTAGATTCGGAGTATTATTCTAATCGATCGGTGGGAAGGTGGCATATAAATATCGAATACGCTTCTTCTTCCTCGGCCTTTCGTCGTTTCACCCTTGCTCTCTCACGATCATCTCACGATTTTCCCTTTACCGAATTTCTTTCTCTTTCCCTCTAACGAATTTCTTTTTCTTTCCTACCTCACCGTGTTTGGCTACCTCATCGCTCGGCACTCCCCGGGGGGTGAAGCCAGACCGTTTTCTCCTCGCAGACACGTCGTCAGAAACCTCGAGCGTAGTAGGGTATCCACGTTGAACGATCCACTAAGACGTCTTGGGTCGAGTGTCGGTCTCGAACAAAGAAACCGAAAGTCGAATTTATTCGACGTAACGCACGTATCGCAATCGCGTTGTCATTGCTCTCTCTCTCTCTCTCTCTCTCTCTCTCTCTCTCTCTCTCTCTCTCTCTCTCTCTCTCTCTCGATCCTACGGAAAATGTCCGACTCGTTCGAATAGTCACGAAAAGCGTCCGTTCGTATGGGAAAGAATCGGCGGTGTCCTTAAGGTTTCGTCGTTAAATCTCTCACCGTCCGCGTTTCCGTCGTTCACGGGGCGAAAGGTAACCGTGGAGGCGAGAAATACGGCGGGTATATATATTCGAAGAGCACGCATCCGCGCATTCCGAATCCGATGGACGTCTAGCGGGAATACGGTCACGCGGAAGAAATGGTCAAGCGTGGAATCGCGCGAAGAGAAAGGAAGAATTCGTGGAATCCAAGGGAATCTTTTCGCGAGCGTTCACCCGCGAAAATTCCAGTTCCGCTTATGTACGTGGGGGACGATCGTACACAACGATAGGAGAGAGAGAGAGAGAGAGAGAGAGAGAGAGAGAGAGAGAGAGGTAGGATAAGAGGACGAGCCAGAAGACACGCTATTTTCTTTTATTCCCGAGAGAAGGGAAGCTTCGCCCTTGGAAAATTTGCGAATGCGCTTGTGGGAGTTGAAATCGAATTTGAATAAATATTTCAATAGGTGTACGAGCCGATCCGTGTACGAGGAAAAACCAACCTCAACGTTCCTCCTTCTCCCCGCCCCTCCTAATCGACTCGAAGATCGTGGTTAGGAAACGACGATAGAAAGGTGGTATTAGAGGCGGCGGCGGCGGCGGCGGCGGACCGCGCGTCGTCGAGTCAACGACCTCGGGACGAAAGTGTCGGGGGCGATTCGGTGGGCCGGTAGAAAAGAGGCGATAAAAACGTGCAATTAAGAGCGAAAGCCAAAAAGGAAGCTCTTATCGTGCCCGGCGCGTATCCTCTACGCGGCTGTGGTGTGCCCGATCCATAACATTTACCGCGCGCGCTCGCTCTTCTATCCTACGAAGGCTCCGCGATACGCACGAGCCACGCGTACGTATTAGACGGCGTGTAAATATTTATCGCAAGACCCAATTTGCAAACTCGAGGAACCTTCGACGCTAATGAAAGTTCTCCGTCGGTCGGACGGTCGGTCGGTCGGTCGGTCGGTCGGTCGGTCGGTCGGATCAGTCGTTGCCGGTACGCGTTCGATGTCGGTCGAAATAAACGAATGGCCCTTAGCGAATTAAACGGAGGCTCATTCTTTCCTGCCGCCTTTTTTTTTTCTTTCCAAGAGGGGAAAAAAATGCTCTCTTTTATCCGTCGAACGTACCGGTTAAACGTTTCGAACGACGAATAACGAACCTACGTACTCGTTACGATTTCATTACCGTTTCGTTTTATTTGTTTTAAGCGGCGCTCGTACGCGACGCGACGCGACGCGACGCGACGTTAATACCATTTTATCAAAGTCGACGAGTCGACGTTAATCTTTGCAAAGTCCTCGTACTTCGTGACAATTCGCGAGCACGCTCGCGAGTCGTTCCTTTTACGTCCGCGTAAAGCACCGTACTTTGCAGAGATTACGAGAGCATTTAAATGCCAGGGATCGTCTTTGAGATCGAATCTGATCGATGCGTCGATCGAGAGGAAGATTAGAAGGGATTATCGGAGGAGCGATTCGCTTCCTCGAGAGCTAGGGTAAGCCTGCTTGAGATTTTTATTTTTATACGTTTCTCGTAGTAATGGGTAATCCTTTTGGAGAAAAAAATAATACGTTATCTCGAGCGTCGGACGGACGCGGCATCGTTCGAGGATACGCGCGATTCCGCGCGAACGCTCGTTGACGATTCTTCCATCTTCTCTTCCAAGAGTTCCTTTGGAATTTATTACATCGAGTTAGACTCGGACGGAAAGTGCAGGCCGCTCCTTTGGCTGGAAAGGGAAATAGGATCGATACGAAGAGCTGCTCCCTCGGCATTTCTGCCTCTCTCCCTCTCCCTCCCTCCCTCTCTCTCTCTCTCTCTCTCTCTCTCTCTCTGCGTCTAAAGGACACGCAACGTGAAATTCGTCGGTAAATTTGGATTAATTCGATGTTCGACTCGAAACGAGTAGGAAGCTCCCTCTCGGATCATTAGAGAACGTCTTTAACGAAAAATCCAAAAGCTTTGAAAAATTTCTCGAGAAACGGAATCGACGTCATCTCGCGTTGTCGATTTTATATACAAGTATCGAATTATATTACGAGACTGAAGAGAAGGGTAGGAAAATCGATGTTCCTTCGTCGACTTGGCACGTTTCCCATTTTACGGCGTCGAGCGAGGTAAAGGAGACAGAGAGAGAGAGAGAGAGAGAGAGAGAGAGAGAGAGAGAGAGAGAGAGAGAGAGAGAGAGAGAGAGACGCCGAAGATGCCGCACTGGGTGGTCTTTAATTGACTCGTTCTTTGACGATCCTTGAAAAGGAACGTGAGACGCATCGCGCCGCGATATCCTTGCCAGTTCTTTTCGTTTCGTTTCTTTTCGTTTCGATCTTTTCGATTGCGGTTGTTTTCGATCTTTTCTCTCTTTCTCTCTGATATGCGAGCTTTCGCGAGCACAACGAACGATTCATCTTCTTCGTCCTAATCGAGGAAAAATCGCGCGTGCTCGCAAGTTCGTAGAAATGTTAACGCAATGACGCTGACTGAAGTACTTTAATCTAATCTAATCTGACATCGTGTGTCTATTTTGTTCCAGATAGCGAAACAATTGAGGAGCCATGGCCTTCGAATCTTGAAAGCGCAACAACGTTCGATGCTTCGACCGAGATCGGCGCGCAAAATCTTTCGGAAGATCTTCTTCTTCCCGCATATAGATAGACGTATACGTGTACCTTGGATAACTTTTGCGATACGCGACGGAGTTCTTTCCTTTCTCTAACATCGACGCCGTTCGGGATAAGAGGTAAGGGACCCTTGCCGCCTGTTCGATGCGAGTGCCTCGAAGAGATGCGGATTTTTCTAATATCAAGAAACCTTCTTGGAAATATCCAGAGATCTTTAGCGGGAGCTCGAAACGTTTATATTCCAAGTAAAAAAGAAACTGCCACCGCGGGAAATGCGAGTAACGGCGAATACTTTATTCGACGAGCCCTTTTCGTTTCTTCGTTTTTCCATTTTTCACTCGAACGAAGTTCCTTCATTTCTTGGAAATATTAACAAAAGAGGTTTATTTACGGTACAAGAATATCCAGCGTAGTAGACCACCGGTTCGATTGTTTTACTTTGGCTCGATAAACGAACGCTACTCGAAGCGCGGAGCTTTGTTCGATCCTGTCTTTCGATATTCCACCTCGTTCAAAGAATGCCCGAGTTTTGTATTAATTTTGCGGAAAATTCTCCGATCTCGTTTCCTCCTCGAAAGAAATAGGAGCTTTACCACGGTGATTAATTCGCGCTCGAGTTTATTCGTTCTCTCTTTTTTTTTTTCACGGCTCTTGTCCAAGGCAAGATGAAGGTTTTAACCTTTCACGGTTTTAGGTTTTAGTACGCGAGATATAGCCCTTCGCGCTCGGTCGGTGCCTGACTTTCTTGACCGATCCCTCTCGCGTTTTCAACGTTGACAACTATTGCCTCCGTTCGTCTTCCTCCTTGTCCCCGTTCATCTTACTTTATGCTAACGTTTTGCACGTGCCTTCGAGATGCCACGGGATCTCCGAGAGAGAGAGAGAGTCTTCCTCCTCTACGTTTACCTACCTCTTTGCTTTTGCGACTTAAAATATCTTTGTACCGACGCAAAAGAGTACCAAGTTTCGATTTCTCGTTTAAAATCTTTAACGAGTTTCGCGCTCGTAATCTTCTCGCTAAACGCTTTCTTTGACGTACTCTAAGACTTTATTGGCTCTCGCTATATTTCAATGCTCCGTCTCGCGATAACGCTATCGCCAGTCGTAGGAAGCGATTCGCTTTTTCTTTTCAGATTTCCAATCGCTCGAGAGCTTTTATCTTACGTCGTTCACGGCTTCCGGATTTGCCGTTTATCCGATGGCGTTCCTTCTTCCATAATGGACCACGTCCACGTTTTCCGTCGAATTTGTCGTTGTACTTTCTTTCTCGCACGCACGCACGCACGCACGCACGCACACCTCTCGTTTTCTTTTCTCCAAGTAAATGGAATTGCCCGAAACAAACAAAGAGCTCTGTGCGAGGATAAAGATGCTTGTAATTATCTGGCGAAAAGCTCGATGTTTTCCTGCTCCGATCGTTCGCGAGCATCTCGATATCGTTCGATTCGATCGATTCGCTCTTCTTTAATATTCATAGAAAAAAAGGCGATGAGTATTTGGTTAAAGGAACAAAAGAACTAAAAGAAGAAAGAAGAAAAGAAAAGAAATAATGGTCGTACCCTTCCCTTCGTTCATAAAGTTCCTTTCTCGTGCGGTCTACGTACGGTCTGTGTATCTGCGTACCTGTTCGGTTTTTCTCCAATTTGTCTACTTGCCGTCCTAACGGGCGTTACCCTTGTTTCATCGCGACATGCAAAAATCCTCTCCTCGAGATTCCGAGGAATAATAACGAAACGTAGCGGCCGCGAGCACACGATGCGCCCGGCTAGAATAGGTGCAATCGTGTAGCCGATAATGCATTCCGCTCGTCCGTCCTACTTCCGAACGCGCGAGATCGTTATTCTTCGAATCCTCCTCGCGAGAGTCCCGACGAAATATCTCTATCGCGTCGAATTTCGAATCGTAACGAGATGGAAAATTTGGATCTGGCATCGTTTCTTGACGTCGTTCCGCGAGGATTACGTAAGGACAGAAATTCGTCGAATATTTCGACGACTCGACGTAAAATTGATTTCGCAGCCAACTAAACGGGAAATGGAGAGTTCTTTCGCGTTAAAACTCATATCATTTGAATTTCGGAGTAGGTTATTTTAAATTCCGCTCGTCCTACATTCGACACGATTTTATGAAATACTTACCAAGCTTCAACCACGTATCCGTTCCGTACCGGAATGGAAATTATTTCGATAATTTTTCATTTTATGATGGCTTCCCCATAACGCGGTTACGGTTTAAATACAGGTGTGAGATTTACGACGAGCTAAAGCTATAGCGATCGTAACGAGATCGCTTAACGGTGGTATCTTTCATACGATTCGAATTACAATGAACGTCGATGAAAACCTTTTGAAATTTCCCCTGTACTTGTGTCGAATTGTAATTTTTCTCCCTTCTTTTTTTCCATCTTTTTTTTTCTCTCCTTTTTTGTTTTGTGTGTGTGCGCGCGCGCGCGTGTGTTTTTTTTCGTTTATCCGCACGTAGGGGTAACCGCGTCGAACGAATCTACGTTTCGTAAATGAAACGATAAGCTTCTTGATTCGTAACGATTTAAAAAATTAATCTTTTCGATTTACGTTTATAACCGAAGATCCATTTATAACCGTATTACTCGAGTATCTCGAGTATAAAAGCTTCGAGCTCGTCGACTTAATGGCGTTAAACATTCGTCAAGGCGAACGTTCGAAACGGCACTCGAATACGTCCATGCAAACGAGCTGTGTATACTGCGACAGTAAACAAGTAAGTAATTAAGATAATCTAGGAAGGATCTCTCTCTCTCTCTTTCTCTCTCTCTGGCGGGCGCGCGCGGGCGCCCCGAACGAGTCTCTACGCGCCGCTTCTTCGACTAATAAATATTAATGATATTGGCGCTTAAAACGGGACTATCGAATCGGGAATAATTCTTGTATCTTTTTTAATCGTCCGGGTCGAGAAGCTATTCTCGAATGGTATTTCCAGTAAAGATTATCGAAAGGATATGACGAAACATATTGAGATATAAGGCGCACGCGACGACCAACTCGCGTTTACCCCGTTTTATTTATCGCGCGTTCTACCGCTTTCGTCCTCTTGGCGCCACCGCGCGTGCAGCACACGCACGAAAGAGAGAGAGAGAGAGAGAGAGAGAGAGAGAGAAGGAGAGAACGCGAATGCACGGTCATGCATTAACGTACATATGTACACAACGGCTCGTATATAACTCGTATATAAATCGTATATAAATCGATTCGTTATGTGGGCATCGGAGTATCGATTATTATCTTGCGCTTATGTCTATTTATAGCCACGGGCCGGCTCGTTCCTCTTTGTTGGCGCCACGTTTCCCGACTGGATGCACGGCGTAAACTATATGCCTCTCGTTTCACGTTCGCACACACGCGCGTTAACGAACGGCGAAGCTTCGCTTACCCACACGCGTACGCGGTTGTACGCATCGCACGTACGTGCCATCGGGGCTTACGTGTACATGCGCATTTACGTTTATACAACATAGCCGTGTAGTACGTATCCATCCTTGCAGAAACACGGCAAACAAGGAAGTGCTTCGAGGAGTAGATGACTGCGTATGACCGCGTATGGCTGCAAGAGCAACAGCCACTTATTTCGCTCGTCCCTCCATCGAGATCCATCGAGCTTTCTTTGCCGACGATTATCAACTTCCGTCATCCATTTATTTATTTATTTATTTATTTACTTACTTACTTATTTATTTTTCTTTTCGAATCGTTATGTCTTATTACTAACGTCTCGAGCGATGGATCACCGGTGGTCAACGTCTGTGTAAACGTTTGTGCCGTCGATTAAAGAGAAAAAAAAAAGAAACGAAAAAAACTACGCGAATCGTATCGCTTTATAAATCCTTTGTAAAGGTGCGTGTGCGATCGCGCCGAGTCGAAAATGAATCGATTAGACCGCCGATGTGATCACATCGATCGCGTACCAATCGATACGATCTCGGTAAGACGGACCCGTTGCTCCTTAATATTCCGTTTCGCGATCAGTAAGAAAGGACCGCGTTGGACTCGATGGATTATCGAACGACGCGTTTTTTCTACCGTCCGCACGAATCGAAGATAGAAGGAAAAATTAATAAAAGGTTTCGCCGCGCGTGAATCGGGTCGAATAAGGGCCGAGATAAATTGAACGAATTTCGATATCGAGAGAAGCCGGACGGGGTAGTAGTAGTAGTAGTAGTAGTAGTAGTATCGACGCGTGGATTCGCTTACTCGCCTTCTCTGCGGTTTCCCGACGATCGCGAGCTTCCCGTTAATTATTATGGGGTTGGATCAAAATGCAAATTGCGTGGCACGTTAGGTCGATCCAACTTTGCGCCATAAGCGCTATCGAGTATTTTAGAAATAAATCGTTTGTTTCTAAAGGCAGACTTGGCTTAACCGTCGTAATCGAACGAACGAACGAACGAACTTTTTGCGAGCACCACGACGACTATACGCGCATTTACATAGGCACATTATCTCTACGCGTATCGTTTACGAGTATCAGTTTGTTCGCGATTCGTGGTAACGCCAATAAAAAATGGCTTCGATCGGACAAACGCGATTAACGCTACGAAATAAAATATTAGCTAGCACCCGTTAGACGGAAAACGTGTACGGATTTTCGATTAACGAAAAACCAAAGAGCGACGAGTTTCCGAGAGTGGATCATCGATAGGCCGCGTGCACGTCTGGGTTGCGTGCGTATGATATTACAGGAATGTACGCATACATCTGCGTATGTACTGGCTGAGCGTGCCGTTGCGTCGCTCTTCGTACACGTCATCGGGGATGTTACTGGTAAATCGGGGAGCTACTGTTAATTTTCGTTAACGGAAGAGGCACGTTGTAGCCAAGAGGTGTATATGTCGACGTCGATATTGGGAATCTATCGGGGAAACTTTATTTAAAGAGATGATAAAAACGTTGTTAAACGCGCAGCAGGGTGAAATATTGCATCGCGAATATTACGGTATGGACGAGCATGCGTCCGCACAAAACGTAGGAAATGATGAAAGTCTTTGGTCGCTATTCGAAACGAAATGATTTAATTTAGATCGGACAAAGTGACTCGAATCGACGAGCTCGTATCAACAAATTAGTATGATATAAATAATCGTTCGTTCGTTCGTTCGGTCGTTCGGTCGGTCGGTCGATCGGTCGTTCGTTGGATCTATCGATGGACCTATCGAAGGCCGGATAGGGTGAATTATCTATTGTCACGAAACGTTAATTGCACAGGTGCGTAGATATTTACGTATGTAAATATGTTGTCGGTGTAGGGAAATATCGGTTAACGCGATAATATATACGTATTACGTATAAAGCGATGCGTATTAGCATATCGTTCTTACGGTACGAGAATATGCGAGGAGAATACGCGAATATCGAGGAGATAGGGTTAAAACCGTGGCAAACTGTAGCTTCGATCGAGCCACGCGTTCCATTAATGGAAAGCCGTAGATAGAAATTACACCGTTATAGTCGGCGTATAGTTTAATAAAAAGACCGTCTCGAGGGGGAATCGTAAAAGAACGAACGGTTGGTTAGTCTCGACGAATTACGCGCGACGGAAGATGACCGTCTTTATGACGTTTTCTCGCTTCGATGGAAGAAATTCGAGATGCGCAACGAATGCCCTTAAGTCTCGCAATTTGCCGTTGCCCGAATTCCTCTCTTCTAATCGTAAAATAGTACGAAAGAGAGAGAGAGAAATTCTATCGATTGCTTCTCTCGCTCCTCGTTTCTTCGGTCGAATGGATACTCTTAGATCGTATTTCGAGCTAGATAGGTGGATCAAAAGAAAAGGACAGTTCCATAAACAACGAACGAGACGTACGAGGAATTTATCGATCGCAGAGAGCCGACGTCTCTCGGTAGAATTTCCTTTCTTTCTCCCCGTAGCCCCATAGATCGTTTTATCCGCTTTAGAAACGGAAAAAGGGTGTTCGTTATCGGCGTCGTTATTTCTTAAAACGAGCCTTTAACGGAACTTTTGTACGTACGTACGCGTATGTAAGTTTTCAAGAGACGCCCGCGCCTCGTACCGCGGATACGTGTAATTGTTCACGGCAATTATTGTTATTCATAAGCGACGATCTCGTATCGTGGCATAAGTAGAAGACGCTTAAGACGTTGTAAAACCCTTAAAGTGGTGGTGGTGGTGGATAAGTAGAGGGCGGAGGTGGTTCCGTGTAACGTTACTCAAACGGCGACGCGTAAACGAGCACCTGCCGCGCGACTCGGATTTTACGCGGTAAGAGGCGAAAGGCCGTTACGATCGAATACTCGTACTCTGGAAAAAGATGTTAAAACCAAGGAAGAGGAAGGGCTCCTCGCGACACTGGATCGTTTCGAACTAATAAACGTCGCGAAACGTCGGATCCGCGTTTACAAATCGATCGGCGGTCTTTGTCGCGCCAACTGCCTTCCATCTCGGCCGCGCGTAACGCGAGCGCACGACCGACGCGTATAACCGTTCGTTCGTTCGTTCGTTCATTCATTCATTCATTCATTCATTCATTCATTCATTCATTCATTCATTCATAAAAGCCGTCTTGACGGTTGACCTCGCGAATGTAACGCGCGTTTATCAGCCTGTAATCTTCCAGTGCGTTCGCTCCTCGAGCGATACGGTTGCGCAAGCGGCTCGCGACTCGGCTAAATGACCGGTCAAAGAGTTTCGAAGAAGAAACTATTATTACGATTAGGCACCTTTTTTTCTTCCCCTTCGTTCGACCCTAGAGAGTACGACGATTGTGCATCTCGAGGCGAGCCTTTCTCTTCTTCGGTTCGAACAATTTAGTTGCCTTAATAGAACAAAAATTCCATTAGAGCGTCGAAGAAACAAGTAACTTCCTTGCACCCTTTTGGAGTAATCGAGAAGCAACGAGAAAAAACAAAAAACCTCGTGCGATACCCTAATACTACGTGCGAGATAGAGGTAGTCGAAATTGTCGAGAGAAAAATATACGAGGGAGGGAAAAAAAACGTCCCTTCTCGGAAGTGGATTTCTCGTAAATAGAGAAATATATATAGGTGTTAGCGCGGTGTTGTCGTTCGCCGGATGAGCCAACGCGTTTTCGTTTGTCCTCTACCTACGCCCTTTCGCGACAGCAACAACGAAACACGTTCGAGGAACGACGCAAATAGGCCAGTGTAGATAGGAATATCGAACGGTACGCATCGTGCGTCATAGTTTAAGCTTTTCTTCCTTTACGTATTTTAATAGATCGAGTAAAAATCAATCTGCGTTCGACATCATCGACATTATTGGCACTCGAACGTGTTCCTCTTGATTCGCACCATCCGTACGATTGTAAAATTATCTGAGCGTAAAAGAGCGTAAGTATATATCGAGGGGTTACGTCGAAAGCGTACGATTAGATAAAAGGAACTGTGCTTCGTCCTTTGTTATTTTCTTACACATGGTAAAGCCCAGGAGTCACGTACGCAGCCAACGTCGTTGAAGCATTTTCGTCGGTGCTAGTGGAACGTGGAAAATGGAATATTTTTGCCGTTGGTCGTCCACCGAAGAATTTCCTCGGCGTCGCTGCTTCCTCGCTGCTTTATCGCCAAATAAAGGCAAAAAAAAGATAGTTTAGATCATTACGTTGGTGTAATTAACGTCGACGGACGAGTCGTTGATACGTTTTCGACTTGTCTCTCTCTCTCTCTCTCTCTCTCTCTCTCCCCCCCCCCCCCCAAAAAAAACGTAAGTACATACGTATGCGTATATGTGGTCTCGCGTTGTCGCAAGAAGAAAGACGTCGCGTTATTACGCGAATGCGTAATATGTATTATCGCGCTATTACGTTCCGAGAGAGCGTCGCGAACGAGTCCGTACAAAAGGTAGTACGGTCGTTATTTCTCCGCAACGTACGCTACGTACGGATATTCCTCGAAAATAATTATGTCAAGGGCGTACCGAGGGTTAAAAGTTCGTCGACGGGGAAGGTAATCGAGGCGTGTCCGATCGTTCGCAACATCTTTGCCGAATCTCGTTTTTATTTTTTTCTCGTCGACTCGGGACGCCACATTTTCTTTCTTCTTCCTCTTTTACTTTTTTTCTTTTTCTTTTTCTTTTTCTTTTTCTTTTTCCTTTTTCTTTTTCCTTCGTTTCACTTTTCAGATATCGTACGTTAGCGCTCGGCGGCGGCTCAACATTTTGCCACGGCCTGTTGTGTGCGTTTTCCCTCTTTCGAGAACAGGTATCGCGCGTGAATTATATAGAAAAAGGAAAGTGGCCGGGACAAACGACCTCCTATGTATGTATGTATGTATGTATGTATGTGTGTATGTATACATATATATATATATATATACATTCGCGTGAAAGTGTCCAAACCATAAACCATATCACATAAGCGTTGGTCCTAACCAAAGTTAGACACGCTAACGTAGCACCGCGACACGCGAGCACCTTTGGAGTTTCGAAAAGACTAGATTTCGTCGATGGAATCGAAACTATCGGCGCGAGCTAACGGTCGCGATATTTCACGCAACCGAGGCGATAACGTCCACTGCACGGTACCTTGCTACGTTCTTGCTAATTGTGAATTAGAGATTTATCGATCGATAAGACCGATACGTTTACTTCGCTCGCAAGAGTACACGTGTACGTTGGATTATTTAATAAATCGATATCAGAGTACACGGCGAATGATATTACACGATGAACTCGATTCGAACGAGTTTCGCGTAGTATTTTATTGAGAACCAGATACGTCGTTTACTTTGGAGTTCAAAGGTATCTTGGAAAGTTTGAAAGTTTTGTTCGTATAAACGCGTTGGAAAGAGAGAATATTGCTAGGATGTACCGCGTTCTAAGGTTTCTCTCTCTCTTCTCGAAGGACTATGTCTTCGAAACTTCTTCCTGGGCGAACAGACTTTTTCTCTTTTCTCCGACCGAATCGTTTTCACCCTCGCGTAAAACCCGATGTCTATACGCGCGCTATCGCGAACGTAATAATAGTGCATACTTTACGATCGTGTGTGCATAGTATCGCTTGCAGTGCGGCCTGCCGTGCGTACAGACCGGTAGAGGAGGATGAAGATGAGGAGGAGGAGGAGGAGGAAGAGGAGGAGCGGTTCCCGAGACAAGATACCATTTAAGTGTTCCGTAAATACTGTTACCACGAGCGAGGGAACAATCCGCCTTGGAGCTACTCGCACCGCTCGATAATGCATTTTGTCGGTAGGGTACGCGCCCGGCGATGGCATCGTCGTTTTCTATCGGTTTTATGTCCGATCTAATGGCCTTCGATGAAGTAGAAAAGGAGGAGAGGGTAAGAAAGAGATACTGAAGAGAGAGAGAGAGAGAGAGAGAGAGTTCATTTGCAACGACGAAACGAGCTCTCCTATGCCTACGATCATCCACCCTCTCGCTCGCTCGCTCGCTCGCTTGCTCGCTCGCTCGCTCGCCTAAAAGTCAAAATTTTGCTCTTCTGACCCGGGAAGACGCAACGCCTTCGAGGATCCTGTTAAATAATCCCGCATTCGTACGATTTACGTTTCCGTTGTAAAAAGTCAGCCGTTAATTTTCCTTCGAGATTTTCCCCGTTGTAAAGTAAAATTAATCGTACGTATTTCGTAACGCGTTCGATAGTCGGAGTAATTGGTGAGTAGCGTCGAGATTACTACGTAGATTAGCAGATACGTCTTAATGAATCAGCACGAAACATTTGTATTAATAATGTAAAGATGATAGCACGTTTGGCCCGCGCGCGTGCGAGACAGGAGAGGATCTTGACACCGTTTAGTTATTTCGATCTCTAGCCGAGCGAATATACCGAGAGCAAATTAGACACGGATCGGTGGAACAATAGGTTAGCGCACGCTAATTAAACGCGATATCCTTGTCTTCCATTAATTTCTTGCGACGCTTCGCTCGGCTTAATCCAAAGGGGTAAGTAATTTTCTAAATGCCGTTCGGTGAAACTTTGCTAATTACCTCGTAGAGATGATCGTTTCGCCAATTTTAGGATCAACGAGAAAGGAGCGTTTGCGTTTGTTGCTTCGGCCCCAACATCGATACGATATAAAAATATCCGGTTATTCGGGTATGAAAATGGAGATCGAAAGGAAAAGGATCCCACTTTTCGATGCGAACGTCGAACCACGACACTCCTCGCAAAATTCCCTATGACTCGGACTTGTAACGCGATTGTGGGACGTTTAATTCGATAAATTAACCTCTGGTCCGGCGGCACTCTGGTCTTGGCCGTCGGGTTGCGACCGTGGCGCGGACTATAGAGAAAGAGATGGTCGAGCAGAACCGCGGCTGGAAATCTCTTCGATATGCCCCGATGCGTCAAAGTTAACGAGTGCGTTCGTTTGTTTTCTTTCGGCGAGCTCTCTCTCTCTCTCTCTCTCTCTCTTTCACGTATACTAATTTCTTCTCCTTCATCCCGTTCTACTATTCGCAGTTCGACGACGAACGTTTCGAGCGTGTTGCGTTTCGGAAGCTTTCGCTCGAAACTCCGAAAAGGAATGAGAGACGATGGGAGAGGATAAAGCTTTGAGGGAGTTCATTTTCCAAAGTGCTCTAACAATTTTATAGATGGAAAAGTACCGCTTCGGCTCCTTCTTTATCCTCGGTTTACCGCTCTACCTCCCATCTAACTCGTACGTTTAATCAGCGACAGCGTGACCCGAGGCTGTTGGCTCTTCCACTTTTACGATCTTAAATTCTTTCCTGCTCTACCTTTCTCCTTTAGCAGCACGCTCGTAAAAGATTTCGTCGTGGGTGTACCCGGTCTAAAAATATGAGCGATAACGAGCAATCGATACGCAACTCTGACCTCGCTCTCGAGGCTCATTATTGCGTACCTACGTATTTTTTCTTTATATTACGTATATATATATATATATGTATGTATATGTATATAGACGTATTATTACGAGCTCGAGAAAAATTTATATAAAATAATTGAAGAGCGTGGATGTTTATTTCTTTTATTTACGACTTTTCCCGGGAACGTTTGCGGAAGGAAAATAAGTTCCAAGGATTTCCAACGAACGCGCGTGCGCGCGCGCTCGCGCTATAGAGAGAGAGAGAGAGAGAGAGAGAGAGAGAGAGAAGGAGAGGGAGAAGGTGGTTTGAAGGGGAAGGGAAATAATGTAATTAAAATGAGATGCGCGACAAACCAAGATACGTAGAGATATATAGCTCGCTCGCTCGCTCGCTCGGAAGTACATATGTAGGAGCTCGCAAGATGTAAAGCAAAGGACGTCATTGAGAAGGGAAGAATTCCCAGTGCAAATACGTAGGAGAAATTGACTCTCGGAAGCGTTCGAGGTACTGGGTATAATCTTGTTATTCCAACGGCGTTGCGTATCGTCGTCGGCCATGCGCCGCGTCACCTGTGTCACGGCAAAATGTGTCGGCGCCTCCCGATATCCCGTCGAACGATTCTTTTTTCTTTTTTTCAATTTTTCTTTTTTCTTCTTTTCTTTTTACCTTTCGAAACCGTTTATCCGATTACCTCCATTGTCGTTCGACGAAAGTCGAGATCAACGATTGGAACTCGCGATAATGGCCAAAAGCTATCACTCTTTATATCGTTAATCGTTTGTTCGAAGGCTAACCTTCGACGGGAGGATGCTTTTACCCCGCTCGTCCAAGATCTCGATCGATCGGTTATCTCTTTGTGCAAGATTTTACTAAATCGCTTTATGGAGGAGTGCGCGCGGATAAATGAAACGAGACCGATTCTGTGCGAAGGTAAAATTTGAAAAATTTTCATAAAGTTTAACGGGAAATTTCCTCTTTGTTCGGCCGCATTCGCAAGCGTCGATGTAATAGCCGTCGGAGAGTCATCTTTATTACGCGATCGAAGAGAAGTTAATTGTCCACGTATGCGTGATAAAAAGATAAAAATAAAGAAAGAGAGATCGGACGTATATCGGTGCTTTCGGGCTCGTTCGCTTTAAGGATGTCGTCGTCAAAGAATCCGTTCGTGTAGGAAATGCCTGTTGCGTTAGCGGGAAAGCCTAAAGGTAAAAGGTTCGCTCGTCGATTTACATCCACGATTCTGGATCGTCGAAATATTATCCGACTTCTCGTCGGAGCGATTTGTCTCCATGAAAAGTCCCTACGGATGCCGGCAAAGTCAAAGTCAAAGCTCTAGGTAGCATTTCGATGAAGCAATCGCGCGTGCGATCGTTAATGTCGCAGGAAGCTGGCCAGTCGGTTGACCGGTTCGCGTCGATTCAATTTTCTTCGAAACTAATACGAGAATTTGTCCGGAGGAAAGCGCAGTCTTCGTTTGTACACCGTGCGAGAGACCACCGATTGATTATAGTTGCTCGGATCCGAGTTTCTATCTCGATGCGAGAGTAAACGTTTGTTGCCTTCCTTCGTCCTGCCTGCCATTCTCTGTCATTTGTAAAGATCGAATTTCGTGCTCGAACGAATAGTATTTACGACCGAGTTTCTTTGAAATTATTTTATCGAAACGATATCGATGGGGTTGCCGTGTAATCCGTTTTTAAAGAACTCGAGAGCAAGGAGTAACGGAAAATTGATAGAGTGCGTCGGTAGCATCGCGGCTCTGGTCTGGTCTGGTCTGGTCTGGTCTGGTCTGGTCGGGTCGGGCCAGGATCAACCTAGATGGATTTCTATCGAATAAGAAGGAACTTTTCGGTCGAAACGTGTTCCGAGTCGTGGTCAATTTAGGAGAGGGTAGGAAGGAAGATGGTAAAGGATATCTCACTCAAAGTATCGACAACTTTTCGTTCTTCTAATCGGCTCTATAGTGATATAACGTTTACGTGTTCGCACGTCTAACGTTACGATCCGAGCTAAGTTGCATCGATCCGTATGATCGAGGACATCGATAAACGAAGCCGACAGCGCATGCGTGTTTCGAGATAAGGGCCACGATGGACGGCCCCGTCAAGTCGTAGTGCATTACCGTCCGTAAGATAACGCGCCCGTGTATTTTCAAAGATCGATCTCGGATGCTTTAATTATCTTCCTAAAACGGCCGACGATAATTCGCGGTTAAGGGAAAACGTTTGGCAAACTCTATATCTATGTCGACGAGATCTGGATACCTCGGAGATGGCAAATAGGCGAAAAAGGAAGGAAGAAAAGAAAGAAAGAAAGAAAGAAAGAAAGAAAGAAGGAATGAAAGAAAGAAAGAAAAGAAGAATAAAAGAAAATCTCGTCGGAAATGGAATCGAACGCAGCCAACAATGAAATGCAATTAAAACGTGGAAATCCAGCGTACGTCACATTCGACGTTTTGAATATTAATCTTTTGGCGAGAGCGATCGAGTGGAAACGCATGATTTCACGGACAAAATGTTGAAAGCGATGCATCGTTAAAATCGTCCGCCAAAAGCTCGTTCTCACGAGTATATTCGAACGATGGTTTATCGTTCCATCGTGCGGTATTAAAATTTGGCCTGCGTTTATCCGTACGTAAATTACGTTAACGCGCGTGGTCAAAGGACGTCGCTGCGTATCAGAATTTGATTTCTAAAGATATCCCCTATGAATTTTAATCGTTCGTTTTTTTTTTCTTTTTCTTTTTCTTTTTTTTTTTTTTATCGATACTTTAACGAAGAGTATATAGGTCCGATTGATTATTACGTCCGATCGAGTAGTCGCTAGCATAGCGCGTCGCGAACGATCCTTTTAATTTGTCGAAAAAATCTTCGTCGTCTCGATTCGACCAGACTCGAATGGACTCGCTTTCACTCGTCGCGGTTTTATTTCGCGTAACCTTTCCACGCTCGACGCTACGATCGGTTTAAAGGTCGTCCTAGCGTGTACAGTCTTTTCGATCGACTCCTTATTTCCAGAACGCGTTGCGTCATTGGGAAAAGGGACGTAATGGGAGTTTGGTGTATCTACGATTATCGGGGAATTAATTTATCGAGGGCAACCTAATCGCGAGTCAATTTTAATCAGCTGATCGCCGAGGATTTCGCGAGAGTCGTACGTAATTTCTTCGAGGGCACTTTAAACTATTTTCTCTTTCTTTCGGAAAGTTAATCTCTGTAATAACTGCCGATACGCTAGGTACTTTGGTCGATGCCAAAATTGCATTTTACGCGTAATTGCATTATTCGCATAATTGTTTCCAACTTGTTCGTCGTTCACAAGGAGAGAGAGAGAGAGAGAGAGAGAGAGAGAGAGAGAGAGAGAGAGAGAGAGCAATTACGCGAGCTTAAAGTAAAAAATTGTAAGACACGAGCCTTTGAAAACCCGATTAAAATCGAGACGAGATAGGAGGAGCGAGCATAAAGTGAACAAGGAAGAAAGAGCGCTTCCATATATTTCATCGGCTTTCGAAGCTTTTTCGAAGCTAAATCTCGTTCGTCCGTTTTGTTCTCTTGGTCGTATCGAGTCTACGATTGATTGAAGTTATTGCCTTTCGATTTGATTCAATCGTACGAAGCTTCCTCGGCTGATCGACAAAAGGACAATATTTTTTTTGTCGTGCTACGCTCGGCAAATATGGCTCGCGACGATCGACGTCGGAGTTTTTCGCGTATGCCTTGCTTTATGATCCTCTTCCGTCCTTTCCCCTCCCACCTTCTCTCTCTATCTCTCTCTCTCTCTCGTTCCTTTTCTTTCTCGAGATGATGTCATCAACCCGAGATATACTAAACTTATATGTAGTAGAGAGTGATAAGCGGACAAGGACGTTGCCTTGTAACGTTACCGAATAGATAGATATTTCAAGATCACGGCAATCGTTGTAAACTATCGTAGAATTATCGCTACATCTTGCTTTACCTACCGAGTAAGTGCTTCTTCGATGATGTACAAGCGTGTAAGTATGCGAGTACACGAGCATTGCTAAGCACGGAGAGAACGTTCACCATTGTTGGCGATATTTCGTTGGGTCGTAGATGAAAAGGCGAAATGACGAAGGATTTTGCGAAATGTGAAAGGTAAAGAATATAATGGGACGAGGTTTGCGTTGTTTTGTAGGCAGGGATTAAAGCTTGATTTTAATTAAATTAGTTTATCCTTTGATGTCGTCTTCGCGCGCCTTGTCAAATCAAAAATACGAGGAAAAAATCTATTTATATCCATCTAAAGGCGAAAAGGAAAATTTAATGGTGGGGTAGCGTATAATGGGTATGTGTGTGTGTGTGCGTGCGTTATCTCGCGCTGCATCGTACGTAATATTTTCACAAATTCAGATTGTAGGAAGAAGCGTGACACACGAGCGATAATATCCAAGATTTATTTGCCGCCGCCGCCGCCGCCGCCGCCGTCGTCGTCGTCGTCGTCGTCGTCGTCGTCGTTGGACGGGCAACGTCTTTTGCTACGCCTCGGCAAAATGAAACGATGTCGTTCGATTCGTCGTAAAGTTACTACGATCGAAAAAGGAGAGAAAAAAAGAGTTAGAAGAAGAGAGAGCTCGATCGTCCGGACGTGGAGGAATTTATTTTCGCGACGTCGCGAGTCGCGCTCGATTTTTATAACTCGTTCGAACTTGGAGCCGAATAAAGACTTCCTTCGAAAGGATCAAAGTTAATCGCGATCTCGTTGATAAATCTCGCTCGTACGGATGGCTTTATAAATCGTTTGCATAACGAAAAGATAGAGATAAAGGTAAAATGTTACATAGAAATGCAAATTCTCGAGGGAATAAAATTGGAGGAAGAGTAAAGGCGTTTTTAGGTCGGCGACTAGGTAGGTCTCCCTTTTCGCGTCGGTCCTGCCTTTAATTATTAGCACACGCGGCCTAGATAGGAATCGCGAGTTCGCGACGTCGTAACTATAGGCGCGTTTATCGATGTATTTACGTATACGTTTTATACGGTTTACGCTATAGCCGCCTTTAAACCGTTCTTTTTCACGGAGACGCTTATCGAGCCCGATTATATCCGTCTTTCAAAAATGCGCGATTCGACGAGTCTGTTTCGAGAAAAAACGAACTGTGTCTTTGATCGTATCTTCGTATCGCGTTGACGTCGCGCACGTATAAAGTAATAATAGCTCGTAGACGCGATTAACGTACAAATATAATATAACGGTGGTATTATCGTAGCAAAGGTAGGGGAGATAATCTTCTCGAAAGGCATCGTCTTTTCTTAAAGAGAATCAAAGCCAAGAGGCACCTCGTTATCCTCGGATCCGTCGAGAATTAATAGAGCAAGAAGGATGATCGTTGAACGAAATAATATATATATACCGATATATCGTTATCGCGGGCGCGTTATTATTCCGGTCGAAGGTAAACGGGATAAGGGAAAAGGGAGAAGCAAAGTTCTTCTTTTTTAACGCGCAGCAATTCCAACTTCCGCTCCCTTTGACAGGAGAAAGGAGATCTCCCGGTCTCCCACGCGATTCTCCTTTAATTATCTCGCTTCCCGATGGGGTTCTAGGTTCTCCGAACGGAGAAGAAACCGAGTCGGCGGAGTCATCGGTCTCTCTCTCTCTCTCTCTCTCTCTCTCTCTCTCTCTCTCTCTCTATACGCGTTCGACGACAACGCAAATGCTCGAGGGACAGCGTGAGGCGAGAGGCGAGGTCGTTCGATCAAAGCCGAAAGGCAAAAGGTTCTCTCGCCCGCATAGGGCCGTGCACGGCGGTGGTCGACGACGACGACGACGACGCGTTCGAAATTTAATAGAGCAACGAGCGTTCGCGAGAGAAGAGTACGCGTCCGTTTTGACGCGTACCGTGATACGTTTCAAACCTGTTATCGACGTAACGCAATTCCCACGAAAGTTGCGGACGCGGCGTCGAGCCTCGGTACGCAAAAACGCGATACCCTAGGTAGGTGTACACGCCTGCGTTCCTGCACACCTGACGCGCGTCAAGGAGCGATCGACAGGGAAAGGTCTCGTTAATAACGCGTTCCCCGCTTTCTACCTTGCGACGATTGATAAACGCGCTTCGTCGCGATCGGCTAGGAATATCCAGTCATGTTTCTCGATTAGATTTGATTTTTATCGACTATTTTACGCCGAACGAGTAATTGCTCTCGGAGAAATCGCTCGACGATAAACCCGATAAAAGAGAGGAAGGGGGATCCAGCGATGAGAAATAACATTCGTCTTCGTCGTAAACCCGTCATTCCGCGTCGTTCTGCGACCTATGGGACCAAGATAGAGAGTGCTCGAAAGAGAATGAGAGTAAAAAAGGGAGGGGCTGGGGGGGCGGGGGCGGTGGAGAGGGCCCGAAAGAAAAGCCCCTTTCGAGCTTGTCGCGGTGCGCGTGGGGGCGTTGAGGTCGTCTTGGCAGCTTCCTTCGCTTCGAGACTCGAGGCGATCGTGCGACGGAAGTGCTACGTACGGCACCGTCGAGAGGATGTCACAATTAATGCTGACCGGGGCTCGTTAGCACGTTTCCTTTTTCCCTGACTCATCTCGATGGAAGTCGTCGCATCGAGGAGAAGCCGTAGCAGGAAGTAAAAGCGCGTACGTACTTGCGTGCTAGCGCGATAAAGGCGACGGGCAACGTTTTTCGGTCCGCATCGGATTTTCTCGATCGCGCGAGAAAACGACCAACTCGCGCGGTTACGGTCGCTCCTCGTTTGCCGCGCTATACCGTTCGTTCCCATTTCGCGACGTTATTTTACCGCAACGGTGCTTTCTTTTAACGATGACGATGGCGATT